>SNQJ01S0050102.1:29901-46820 GCA_010110895.2 Picea sitchensis | reverse complement strand
ATAAAACACAGAGTGAAATTTACTAAACAGAGGGATTAATTTTTCTCCATATGTATTCACGGTATAAACCACAGGATCTAAATTAAGAACAGAGGGCTAATTTTTTCCAATACGTATTCCCTGTATAAAACATAGAATGTATCTTACGAATAGAGGTTTCACTATTTCCATGTATACTATAAAATCCCCCAAAAATAAATTATTTTTAAAGTCTGAAATTTCATAGGAAATTTATTTTGTTTTTGGCATATTTGAAATTGGATTTTTTTTGCTATTTATGGCAATTCTGAATTTCGAATTTAGTTAATTGTAATTAATTATTATGATTGTTGGGTAGAGATCTGATTTGACCCAACTAACTACTTGACTATGACACTTGTATGGGACAAAATATTTTTATATTTATTACTGATGGAAAAATGGAACAACTAGGTTAAAATCAACTAACCATGAGTCCATGAGTGGGGAACATGTTGGAACTACCCCAGGGATGATTATTACAAGTGGAAAATTAGGAATTTGGCCACTCGTAGCCCCTAAAAATCAGGGATTTTGAAAGATACGAAAATTCCCAAGGGGAAAAAGACCTAGGCACTTTTTCTTTTGGATATATAACATATGGGAGGTGGTAGGACGTTGCCTAGTATGCTGGGGAAGAAATCTATCTCTTTCTGTTACAAACAATACTTGTTGAGTGTGAGGCAAGGGGAAGACTATTGAAACTGAAAGCAATTTGTTGAGGAGGAGTTCCAAGTTAGCCCTCATGGATTCATGGTTAGGCTAGGGGGTGAGTTGGGAGGAACGTGGTTGCTCCATTTGTTGTTTAGTAACCATTCAGATATGTTTACTTACTCCTTCTCTAATTAAATGTTACACAACTCCAGATTTGTAGTGTGTATCTGTTACTATGTATGCGTTGTACTATTTGAAATTAAATTATGTTGAAATGAGTTAACTGTAGAATAATTCTCTATAGTATCAACTATACACCTTAGTATAACCTTTTGTACCTTTGGCTGGAAATGAATTTTAAATATGGATAAATTAGAAGAGATATCTATGCAAGTTAGAAGGACATTTCAACTACTATATTAGACTTTCCTACTAGTATGTGACTCCTTTACCACTAGATATTCAATCTTATATAGAATTACAGACTGTGTAACTGCTGAAGTAACTTGAAACTAAATCTGAGAATAAATCTTATACGTGTATAAACAATCATAACTCTATCGGCCATCCCGTTAATTCTGGGTAAGTTGTCCTATAGAATTATATTACTGTAGTGAATAATAAATAGAAGAACACCCTTTAGTTCATTGTACTTACTATATAAAGTCAATTCTGCAAGTAAGAATTTATACTACAGATATTGTTGTTATAGATTTAATACATGGGATATATAAATAGCGAGGAAATTGGTCTGTACAACTTACTACAATTTAGAATGAAAATTCGTCTGAATCTATTTTCAGATCATATTAATTTTGTGCCTATATAAGTACAGAAAAAAAATTAATTATACACTCGTATCCTACTGTAAATAATTATACATATCCATAACCCTGTTGACGGGAGAAATTGACCGTCCGTCAACTGAGAGAGTGGAACCAGTCCGGGGTTGTCTAAATAACCCAATCCGTTTGGAATGAACCACCCTGACGGGTTTAACGGCTCCGTTGGCCGCTCTAATATCCTAAGAAAACCAAAGAGAAAACTAATCTAACTAAAACAAATAAAACAAACTAAACTAACTAAAAACTAATAAAACGGATTAAACTAACTGAAACTAATAAAACAAATTAACTAAAAAACAAACAAACTAATACACGAATCTAATTGAAACAAACTAATAAATAAACTAAAACTAAATATAAGAAAGTAAATAACTACTCTAACTATTATATATACAAAATACTAATTACTATTACACTAACTCTAATAACTAACTATCTAATTACTAATTGAATTACAACTTATTGACAAATGTACATTATCTACAACTTGCAGATTTGAATAAAACCTATAAAACTCATTTGATTTATGTCCTAAGACAACTAGAGATATTTTTTGATTTTATGATTTTATGAATAAGAGACAAAAATTACTGAAATTAAACAATCTAATATATTTAATGAATTTAAATAATCTAATATATTTACTGAAATTAAATAATCTAATATATTAAACACATATATATAAACAAACAAATGAAAAACTGACCTGGAAACGCTCCAAATTTGTCCTGTGTATGATGACTTCGAAGCTGGTCGGAGGAAGTAAACTCACACCAGTTAGTCCATAAGCTTCTCGTAAACGATAGGCTCTGCTGCTCTTTGAATTGTTTACAGGAAAAACAAGACATAAAAAATCATAACAACTATATGATTTATAAATCTCTGCAATAAGGGAAACCTGTTATGCAAAAACTTATACTTAATAATCCAACTTATGAAGAAGAGAAATCTGTCATTCACAAACTGAATTAATCAATTGCTATGTTTTTTAAACACTTGGAAGAAATCAGATATGGATTATATCGATTAAATTATATCATTTCCACATAATTAAGATAGCTAAAGTAGTCATTAACCAAATACAAATTGATATACCCAACGTGAAACAAAATATTGATATAATGAGAAGCTAAAGCTGTGACAAAACACCAAATTTTTCTTCAGTCTGGATTAAAACTCCATATCCTTGTTCTCCCACAAATGAGGATGTCTTATTACAAAAAATGATAAGTATTTATAAGTCTCTCCACAAGGTAAAACCTCCCTGTGGATAATATCAAACTGTTTTACATAATCTGGGAAAATATCCCCAAAATCAACTAAACTAGGAAACTAAAATGCAAATAAAATATTTCAAATATCCCCTAACTGCTCATCAAATCCACTGCAATTTCGAATTCATCTGCAATAGACCAAAAATAACAAGTTAGAAAGGTATTTCATAAGAAAAAACAATAAAAATTTGATTCTACATACTTAGCTACAGAATCATCTGATTCTGTAGCTAGTCTAAAATAGCATACATGACCAGAATCAAAATCAAATCAAATCTTTTTTTTTTTTTTTTTTAAAAGAATCAAATCCAAATTTTTTTCAATAAACAAAAAAAATGAATCACTAATGCTTCCAATGATTTTATCATTCAATATAAAACATAATCGAAAGTGATTTAATGGAAACAGGGGTGAGAATAATCTATTTTATTTTTCCATAAAATTGGGTCAAACAGTAACAGGACTGTTTCATATCCAATTAAAATCGATAGCAAATCATATCATATGTGATACAATCTAATCCAACACAACCATCATTGACTCGTTATAGCTATAACAACAGATTCATATCATTCAATCAAATGTAAAGATAGGTAGACTGTTTGGATTGTGTTCTAATGAAATCATACTCAACAACATCGACCCAACGAATTTCGCAAAAATGAATTACCACGTTTCCAAATTTTTATCATTCAATATAAACATAATAAAAAATGATTTAATCGAAACAGGGGTGAGAATAATCTATTTTATTTTTCCATGTACCATCAAACAAGAATAGACTGCTTCATATCCAATTAAAATCTATAGCAAATCATATCACATGTGATACAATCTAATCCAACAGACCATCATTGACTCGCTATAGCTATAACAATGATTCATATCATTCAACTGTAAAGATAGAATCGTTGGATTTCAGGTTCTAATGAAATCATACCAACAACATCGTTCCAACGTAATTCTCGCGGATTGATCCTTGCACGTCAATGGAAGCGGTAGAGCGTGATAGAATCAACATAATTCATAATATAAACTGGGAAAATAACCGAAATGAATAATGTTGAGTTTAATTATAAACGCAAATCGTAAGACTGGGATACGATCAATTCATTCCTCAAATTGAATTCAAACAACATATTCATTGCAAACGAATTGATAGTACGCTGGTGGAATAAACCAATGCTAATTAACCGGCTAGGTATAACTATTATGAATCGTATCTATCCATGAAACAAAATCACATCAACATAATCAATCAGAAAACTTCATATGATACAAAACGTAATCACCCTACCATTGTTTCCAATCATATCATATACATTGTAACCGATTCAAATCGAAACTTGATAACATCCCAGCCCGCATCATCGAAAACACTTATCGATTTGAGGACACTTGCTCGCAAGATCTCGACCCTTTGATGTTAGACCTTTATATTTGATTATGATGTGATTGGACAGATGACATGATGTGCTACTTCATTTGATGTAGACGGGTGCCATTGACTCAGTATATTGAGTGTGAAGGTTTGTGACCTAGAGGATGCAGAGGCAACGACGAAACCCCTTGGACTCTGACCAGTCAGGAGGTGCTTTGGGTTGATCTATTTATTGGCGATGTTTCATTTGATTTGATGATTTGATGCTGACATTTCTGACACGATACAGGATGCAGGCTGACGATATCTTGCTCACCAGACTCACATATGGAGTAAAGGGGCTGCTACCCATTGCAGAGGTTGAGGGAGAGGGGTGAGCAGCAGCCCTGCCACCGCCTACATAGCACCGCAGTTCGAAATGTAGGTTAACGATTAGCTAGTTCGAGAGATCCACAATGTCTTGAGGGTGGAATGAGACAGTCGCTCATGAATTTTTCTAAGGGGCGTGAAATAAGGCGTGGGGCCTTATTCCTTAGAACCCTTAGTCTCCTGCTAGTGTTCACCTAGCGAGTGTTGACCTGTGGGTTGGTAGAGGTCTACCAAGTCCAGCCGGGCGAAAGTGGCACCCTTTGAGCACGTGGTGCATCCCTGGCGGCACGCCGCATAGAATAAAATCAGCATAGTGAAGGCCCTTTGGAGCACATGCAGGGGCCCCGGCGGGCACGCTACCAAAAGAAATTCCAAGAAAGTGGCACCCTTGAGCAATGGAAAGGCCCCGGCATGCCGATTATTGTGGAGGAAGGGTCAGCCTAGGTAACCCCGAAGTCTCAACACCTAATAAAACCTTAAGCAATTCCCCCAACCAATCGTCACCTAGCTCAGAATCTAAGTCCTAAGCCCAAGACTTTTCTAGAAAAGGAGGGGGGTAATTTAGTGTGACCTTAATAAAAGAGATATTCAAAAAAAACAAAAAAAACTCGACCAATTATCCCCATTATCCATGTCTACTTTAAACTATCCTCCATCACCTTGATCTTCCAGAATCAATCTCCCTTAGTATCATCCAGCAAATACATTACTATATCGTCATCCCTCCTCGTAATTTCTCTTTATTTGTTTTATGTAATACACTTACTTTTCCCCTATACATTTTTGCCATCAATTCTTAATCTCTCTTTTGTATCCCATATATAATATATATATATTAATGGTAAATTTAAATGATGGATAATAATAAACTATAATGATGAATGCATGCTCATAAATAGAAAATGAATATATATATATGTATAATTATATTATAAACGAATTGAAAAAAAATAAAGTTAAGTACGTGGAAGATAAAGAAAATTAATAATGACACATACCTTTGAATTTTTGGAAAAGAAAAATAAAATGAAATAATATAAACAAAATAAATTAAAAGAAGTGTCAGAAAATCAAAAGGGAAAAGGGGGGAAACCTAAGAAAAAGAATAATTAGGGTTTGAGACTGATAAAAAAGAAAGGCAGAGAGGGAGATGGGACTTTTTTGGAGATTGTGTTGTTATCGCCGACTAAGAGACCTGACTCGAGAGTTGGGGATTCTCGACCGGAGTGGTGTTCAGCCTTGGAGGCGGAAGTTGGAGAAGCTAGTTACCGATTGTGTGTGGGCCTCTTTGTGGCCTCAAGGGGCTATAAGGAGAGCAACTCTAGCTTGGCTAGGGAGGTACCGTGAGTTCATTGTGGCCCAAAACGTGAGCCGACGAGCAGAGTGCATGGAGCTGGAACGCCATTGCATGGCTACAAAGGTATGGTTGTGGTGCCTTGGTAGAATAGAATTCTTATGGCTTATGTTGGTATCAAAATCTTGTTGTATTTGGATGTAATGGTTGTTATTTTGTTCCTCGACGATTAAGACTTGTTATGGTTATAGACTAATTCTTAGTAAGCTGTTGTAGCTGGTCGGTGGGATAAATGAGATTCTACGACTCTGGAAATAGTTATAGCTCCATGTCACCGGACCGGTAATAATGTTTTATATTATTTCATTTCTCTGTTCTGCGTAATGTATTATTTCTCATTTTGGATGGCATAAATTATCTGCTATGACTATGTAAAATGACTTCTAGTTATCATTGTGTTCTGGCAATGTAGAATAGTTTTATGAAAAAAAATCCTGGCAATGTAACCCGTTCGTGGGTTCTGGAAAATGTAATATCAGTTGGGGCCTCCACCATCTGCAAATTCTCTGCGTTATTTTAAATGCAATTCCCTGCGTTTCTTTGTAGCACGATTTCATCTCTGAGTAAATTTGAACCTATACGTTTTGTTTTCCCAGTTGGCCGCGGGCATCGCTAGTTCCTCGAACTCTTCTTTAAACCTTCTAAATGTTCCCGGAGGGGGTTAGGGCTGACCTAAAATCTTAAACCCTCTACATGGCATTTTTTTTTTTCTCTCTCCCAGACCGTTGTTTGTTAGCTTTTCTCTTCCTGTATGCATCGCCTGCAACTTCCTGGAATTGGGGCTTGGCACACCTCACTCACACCCGCATTTTTGATTAACAAGGTTATGTCTAGAAATTTCAAAGACTTGAGGAGAGTGGCATCCACACTAGCTTTTTTTTTTGAGAGCCACATTCTTTCGGGTAGAGTCCCTCGTGGTTCTGGGGAAGAACATCACCCATGGCACTCAGAGAGGAAATTTATGTGCCTGGGCTTTGTGTTAAAGGTGAGTATTCTCAAAAGTAAGAAAGGATTCACAATGCATCAAGCATTCTTCCTTTTTTTTCTTTTCACATTTGTATCATTTAAAATATTGGTATAAGACTGAGTATTTTCTTGGGGATTCCAGTATGCCATGGATTAGAGATAGACAGCTTGTTAATAATAGAGTGTTATTCTGTTCATTAAGGCATTGGTACAACAACATATAAACAATTTTCAGAAAGTGTTTGTAGAAACCTCTCAATGAGAAGGTATATCTTTACTCATACTCTTCAATAAATTGAAATAGTTGTGAGAATGGTAATTACAGAATGTTTATGGTAACTAAGACAATGCTTGAAACCGTGAGTGTGTTACATATTTTTCATTACACATATTGTCAATGAATTGTAATCCTCTGTTACTAAGTTGTTTGCATTTCTATTTATGAAAAATATACACAGTGGGCATGCTACAATGAATGGAAAATGGTCTGTTTATGGTAAGATATGTCTCACATGTTCACGGGCTTTTCTATAACCTTGTTTAATAGATCCATCCAAATTGGATGATGCCAAGGTCAAATATTGACTGATCGCAACCTTTTGCTTCTTTCATATGAAACCCGTAGGTCATATATAGGGAAATTATGTGTTTATGAATGTGATCTCTACATTTATTATCTTTAATTTCACCATTTCAAAAGGTACGGGCAGGAAGAAGCCCAAGTAGAAGTATAGAGTCTTTCCTTGTTTAGTCGTGACAATTCTTGGCATAGGAACCTTGCAGCCAGTTTGAATTTAAGGATTCGCAATGTTGTATAAACAATGAGAACCTCATGGGAAGTTATGGCCTCGTATGTACATAGTTGATTGCTTAATAAGAAGAGTGTAGATCTAGTGCATGCTTGGAAATGGTAATGGTTGTGGAAATCTCCATGTGTAAGGCTGACAAGCACATTGAATTAAGTAATAAAATTCATTAACCATATCTATATTATGACTGAGCTTGTTGATGTCAATTATTGGCAATGGGTTTGGTGTCTACTGTTGCAATTTGATGGATTTTGGAATTGGTGAAAAAAAAGTGGGATATGGCATTTCATAATTCTCACTTTATGTTCATAGATAAACCCATTTGTAGACGGCAAAACAAGTTTATTTCATGCCCTTTTGGCTTACATCTTTATCTCCATTTTATGGCATCTTGTGAAAGATGGGTGATGTATTTAAGTGTGAAAATGTATGCCAAAGGTGTATAAGTTGCTTCTGTGTTTTATGATTGGCATGGTGATGTTTTGCTCATGAAAATTTTGCATTTTCCCCTTGCATCGAATCCATTTTGGTTCATGGATAATTTTGTGTTTTATCCCCAAGCATTTTGTGTGTTGTATCAGGGATCTCTGTATTTTCTTTTAGTCAAGAAAATAATGCCCGACACAGGAAAGGATGGACGTCTGGGTTGGGGAATGCTAGACACATTCTTTCAACTTTAATTTTTCCTTAACTACCATTAAAACACAACCAGGGTTTTTGCCATTAAAGCGATGTAACAGTGTCTCAATGTAGTCATTTTACATTTTTGTTATGGATTTAATTAAACCCCTATTCCTTGACCCTTTTTGCTTGCTGTAGAGCTGCTAGGTAACCTGTAGAGTGTTATTTATTACCATCCGTGGGTATTTTCCCTTCCCACTCTAGTCCTTTTATAATGCATTTAGGCTTGTAGTATAACTATGTTTTCGCACGGTATAATGTGGCCTTCTTATTCTTTTCATTGGGTGAATGTTAGCTGTGTTATGGACCTCTATGATTATCTCTTTCCCTCATAAGAGTGAACATAAATCATATTCTTGCTTGTTTGAAATGGTGGGTTATCTTGCAACGCCAAGATGGTACTGACAAATAAACTTAGTGAGTGATATTGCTACCCATGATGTTCATTTCAAGAAAATATGGTACGATGATAACTTGCTTTAATAAAAAAAGGGGAAACAGATTTCACTTGTTTGGCATCTCCGTTGAATACATTCTTCCCCGATTGGAACCATATGTTCAAGAATTTTTGTGATAGCGAGTCAAGGATCAGTAGGCATTTTCCATAGCTTAATCCATACTTTTGCCATGCATAGAGAAAGTTTGAAAATTATGTATCCAAACTCACCAAATATAAACTACCAGCCCGCAACTTAAGTTCTTCAATATCTTGCTGCTGATTGTCTTGACTACATGTTTATGCTCTTGTTCACATTATGAGCATTTAAATAATGGAACTGCAGCCGCATGAGCCCGGGTTGGCGCATTGGCCGGAAGTAAAATAAATAAATAAAAATGCATTAGAGAGCTACTCTATGATTGAATTCCTGTTATCTTGTTGCATAAAGAATTGTGAGCATGATGCCAAGGAGAAAAAGTAACAATGAGTAGGATTCTTGTTCCATAAACCTTGTCATTGGTTGCTGTGTAAAGAACTTGATGCAAACCTAAAGATTGTAATGCTTTCAATGATGGATTACTTGAAGCGATTGCTTAAGTAAGTTTGGTCACATGCTAGAATGCATACGAAGATAATTAGTGAAATATAGGGTGGTGTTATGGTGAATTCATGGTAATCACATTATGACGGATTACCCATAAAAAATTTAAGGTCCATGATTCTAAGTGAAACCGGTATTTATATTTCTTACTAAACGGTGATTGCAGTTAACTAATTGTACTTTCCTTAAGGTTGGATATCTCACACATTAATAAATTTAAAGGGAGCATTTGGTATGAGATTTTCCGTGAGTATTTTCATGGTTGGACAACGTCTGGGTCCTTCTTACTTGCGCCTTCCTAGAGGACGCTTTGTTCATATAATTTATGTTGCACAAGGTCATAATCATCTATAGTATTCGAAATGATTATTTCAGCGTGACCATACTTCTACACGCACACACCTTAAATACAAAAAAAATCGTGCACTTGTTAATAGAGTTGTTGTCATAACGAGGAGGTCGTTATATATGGTATCAGATCTGGTTCGACCCGTGGCTTTGGATTTGCTACGGCTTTCGTTGTCGTGATTATATTGATTATACTTCTGTTGATCGAGTTGATTGTGTGCGCGAAGGTAATCATGGTTAGACGCCGCCGCGGAGGCAGACGACGAGGTATTAGGAGGAGGCGACTTCCAACAACATCCACCTGAGGGGTCTGACTCCCAGGGAGGCGA
The DNA here is from genome assembly GCA_010110895.2 of Picea sitchensis. Taxonomy (NCBI): domain Eukaryota; kingdom Viridiplantae; phylum Streptophyta; class Pinopsida; order Pinales; family Pinaceae; genus Picea; species Picea sitchensis. The sequence goes on along the minus strand of SNQJ01S0050102.1, from coordinate 36,752 downwards.
GCAGGTGATCGGACATGAACATATAGTAGTTGGTGATGCTATTGGGATGATGATATCCTTTAAGTGCATGTCTGAGGCACCGATCAACCATTTGAATAGAGTTGAGGCCAGGGCGTCACCACCCCCTTAGGTTCCACTACGCGCTCCGGCTGATACTGGTAGCATTCACCGTGAATTCGAGAAGGTAAAATTTCCGAAGTTATTTGGTGCCCCAGACGACACGGTCATCGAGGCATGGTTGGAAATATGATGACAAGCTTCGCGACTTCGCTGACATACCTCCAACATGAAGGTCTCGTGATATGGTCTTAACCGGCGGGGAGAGCTCTTTCACGGTGGAAGACGCTTCCGGCCGCAACGTCAACATGATCGACATTGTTCGAGGAATCTGAGAAATTCTCGTAGAACGTTATTATACGAAATTAATGAGTTCAATGCCTTACTAATGGAGGTCGTAATGGCGCCCAAGAGCGAAAAGTAACGTGTTATGGTATGAAGGGCATCTCATTGATGCTCCACCGCAACCCTAAGCAGTTAAGGTCAACAGACTGGCGGTTGGGCCTTAACAACAACATGTGTGTAAAGGTTTATTATCTTGATGCCCAAACCTTGCACGGCGTCATCCACAAGGCGTACCGCTCGTGACGCAGTTTAGCTTCACGGTGGATGGCTTTAGGAAGCCAAACATAAGGTTGAGGAATATGCTGGCTGTACCCTTAACCCGAGAGCTCTTGTCACGAGTCATCTGTACGGCCACGATCTTAGGATCTTGGTGATGTCGCGGATCGGTAAGGATTGGTTGGAAATGCATGAGGCTATACTCAACTATAAAAAGAAACCGTTGAGTGTGGTCGATGATGAGGAATAAAGACAGGTGATTGTAAGAAGGAACTTGGGAGTATTTTGGAGATGCATTTCTTCCCTACAACTGCATAATAACATGGGCAGGAATGAAAGCTTATGCAATTTTGGCGTTGAACAACAAGGGCGTGACAGAAGGACTAGAAAACCTTCCGGTGGTGAAGGAGTTTGCGACATATCGTAGAGGATGTCTAGGATGTCACCGGAAAGGGAACTGAGCTTACCAGCAGACCGAACCGAACCGAATGATAGAAAGAACCCTGGTTCGATGTCGCACCCCGGAGTTGCAAGAGTTGAAATGTAGTTGGAAGGAGTTGTTGGACCTGGGACTAATATGTCCCAGCGTCACCCATGGGTACGGGCTATTTACAAGAAGAAGGATGGTTCGTTGAGGCTTTGTATTGACTACCATTAACTGAATAAGGCAACGATCAAGAATCGTTATCCTTACCTAGAATTGACGATCAAATAGAAGGGAGCTTAATGTACTATCATCGACTGCGGATCCGATACATCACCGCCACGGATCAAGGAGGACATTGATCCCTTAAGACCATTTAAGACGCAGATTTTGACATCGTTTACTCTGTCGATTTGACCTAATAAACGCCCCGCAGGGTATTCAAGGAGTTTGATGAATGGTAGCCTGCCAGTACTTTGGACAAGTTCGGCCCGGCATTCATTTATCTATATCTTGATCTACTCATTATCGAGTGAGCATGATGAGCACTGGCGCTTGGTACTACAATTTTTACGAGAACACAAATTGTGCTGGAAGTTGTCAAAATGCTCTTTACCAATCGGTGACTTCACTACTTAGGGCATGTCATCTTCGGCATTCGGGATCCTAGTTACAGGCTATTATGGAATGGCCCGCTCCAACGAATGTCACGCCGTATGAAGTTTTATGGGATTAGCAGTGTTACGATCGCAGTTTGTTGAGGGTTTTTCAAGATAGCAAATCCGATCACGTAATTGCAAAAGAAAAAACAATAAGTTAAGATTGACTAGAGAAATGCCGTAAAGAATTTCGCTGTGAGGCTTTAAGGAGTTGCGGAGAATACTAAAGGTCCTCGAGATGGACGCGAACTTGGTATGTACGATGATCCAAGGAAGGTTTCAGCAGTAGTCTTGATGCAGACGACAGCGATTGCTTACTGAGGGAAGCCGAGAAGGCATGAGGAGATCTTAGCGCGATGCACGATTTGGAGTTATTGCCATTGTATATGCCTTGAAGGTCTAGAGACACTACCTTATTGGACGGTAACGAATTAAAACTGATCATTGTGGAATACAATACATTTACGCGAAAGCTTAATCTGAACGCTGACAACGACGCTATCGGAATTGCCTAGCTTTAATAATGACATTTGAGATTTTCTTACATAAAGGGAATAAAGGAACCGAAAGGGCGGGATTCCTTTCGAGTCGAGGTCACCATATTTTCTGTTAATTTCTTCATGTATACAAATCTATGAGAAGATTCAAATCTTACGCAAATTGCATATTAGACCCAAAATAAGAAGTCGTGGATTTTATTGGACAAAACACGGTGATGGTACCACGTTATGAGGTATTTTCTTTTGATAGTGACGGGTTGTTGAGGTTTAGAGGCCGGATTTACGCACCAAACCATCGAAGGTTGAGGATGTGGATCCCGAGCGAGGCTCATAGAGCGCTTTACATGGCTCACCTGGAGTTGTAAGATGAGGGAAGACCTTAAACCATTATTCCCTTCCAAAAGAATAAAGACATATATAGTTAACTATGTGGCTAGATGTCTAGAGTGTCAGTAGGTAAAGGGCTGAACATAGACACCCGGCAGGATACTTCAACCACATGCCATCCCGAAATCTAAATGGGAGGCATCATGGATTTTATTGTTGGATTGCCAATCAATTTACAAGGAGACACTTCAATTACTTTTTGTAGTAGTAACACTCTGACAAAGAGTGCTCACTTCATTCCCCGCTTCATACTAATGACATCGTGCACCCGGCTATAGCCAGAGTTTCTAATGAGATTGTGAGGCTGGCTACGGCCTAAAGATTATATCCCATCGGTGGACTGTGTTTAATCATGCATTTTGGACGAAGCCTAAGAGGGGCCTCAAACCACTTTAACTTAGTACCTATCATCCAGAGACGGATGGACAGATATAACGTACGAACCAAAACTTGGAAGCCATTACGTTGCGCATGTACGTGAAGGACCAACAAAATCAAGCAGAAATTCTTGCCCTAGTAGAGTCTTCGCTTTACAACAACAGATATGAAAGTACCATTAATATGGCATCGCTTGAGTTTCTTTATGGGTGACCGTGGTCGATGCCCTTGAGTTGGGATCAGCTTGATAATAGGGTCCTGGTGGGACTAGAGGCGATCCAAGAAATGGAATAGCTGATGCAATCCATAAGACAAAGGATTAAAAGAAGCGCAAGATCGACAAAAAGAGTTGGCGCCGATAGCATCAGAAATGACCGAAGCAATGAGGTCGGGCGACGAAGTCTTCTTTATGAAGTTAAACCGCATAATATTATTTCTCGATCAAGTTTGGAAAGGGAGCAAACTCTCCTAGGTTCGGACCTTTCAATATTGTGGAGAGAAAGGGGCCCGTGGGCCTACTCAGCCTTACTCCGACATTCTTTTGAGGCGATGTAATCGGCGTTTTCATGTATCTGAGACATTATATTAGTGATCCCACACATGTGATTGACCTGAGTTCCCTGTAGGTATCGGATGAGGGAGAACCCATGGCTGATCCAACCGTGATCTTGGATCATCGTGTTTGACATTTACGATGTTGAATGGTAGATCAGGCCAAGGTCCAATGGGACAACTATAATACACACTCGGCCGACTGAGGACGGCATGATATGCGCCGTCAGTGCTTTCCATTTTTGTTTGATAGATAGACTTAAGGATACCGATAATTTTTAAATTTGCATCATACCGAGAAACTGGATGAATTTTAGACCAAGAGGGGTGTATGTAACATCCCAATCCTACAATAACTGAGAACACTTATCATTTGAGGACACTCGCTCCTTAAAGTGATCCGGACCCCGGATGTTAGACCTTTATATTTGATTATGATGTGATTTGCCAGATGACATGATGTGTTACTATTTGATGTAGATCGGTGCTATTGACCTTTATTGAGTGTGCGTGGTTTTTGACCTTGAGGATGCAGAGGCATCGTAGAACCCCCTTGGACTCCGCATCAGCCGGGGAGTGTTCTTTGGGTTGATATGTTTATTAAGTGATGTTTCCATTTGATTTGATGATTTGATGTTGACATTTATGACATGATTTATTGATGATGAAGGCTAACGATAACTTTCCAACCAAACTCACAATTGGAGTAAATGGGTCACGCACAACTACCAAAGAGGTTGAGGGAGAGGGTGGATAGCCTCCGCCACGTACTCTTAGCACTCCTTCGCTGGCCTCGAACTTTTAGGTTAACGGACACCTAGTTCGAGAGGACCCACGCATGCCGTGAGGGCTGGATCAGTGATGTGTCAGCTTCATGATGATTCGCAGGGAGCCAATAAGGCTGGGGCATTATTCCTTAGAACCCTAGTCTCCTACAAGTTCACCTAACAAAGTGTTGACTCCAAGGGGCTATAGAGGTCTACCTAATCAGTCCATGCAGTGGCACCCTTGGAGCACGTGGTGCATCCCTAAGGGCACATCGCTACTGCAAGAAACCTGCAATAGTGGCGATTGGAGCAACATAAAACTCCAAGAGCACACATCACCTAAAAAGAAATTAGCATGAAAATCCTTGGAGCGTGTGGTGCGTCCTAAAGGGCACGCCGTGATTATTGTGGAGGAAGGGTCAGCCTAAGTAACCTAAGTCATCAGCACCTGAAAAAACTCAAGCAATTCTAAACTAATCAGCCTAGCTCTAATCTAAGCCCTAAGTCAAGACTTTTCTTGTAGAAAGAGAGGGGAACTTATGACCTTACTATAAAGAGAATTTAAAAAAAAAAAAAAAACAAAAAAAAAAATCGACCATTATCCCTCCATTATCCATATACTCTTTTAAACTATCCTCCATCGTATTTTGATCTCCAAGTATCCATCTCCCTTTTAGTTGTCTAGTTCACACTACTATATTGCCATCACTCCCTGTAATTCCTCTTTATTCGCTTTTTGTAATACATTTACTTTTCTCCTATACATGTTTGCCATCACCCTTATCTCTCTTTATCCTATATATATATATATATTAATGGTAAATTTAAATTATGGATAATGATAAACTATAATGATGAATGCATGCTCATATAATGAAAATGATTTATATATATATATATATATATATATATATATAGTATATGTATAATTATATTATAAACCAATTAAAAAATAAAGTTAAGCATGTGAAAATAAAGGAAATTAATAATGAGCGCACATACTCTTTGCGTTTTTGAAAAGAAAAATAAACAGTGAATATAAACAAAACAAATTAAAAAGAAAACAAGAAAAAATCAAAAGGGAAAAGTGGGGGAAACCTAAGAAAAAGAATGGAGGGTTTGAGACCTGATAAAGAAAGGGAGAGGGGAAAAGAAGGGGAATTTTTAGCTATTGGTATTGTTATTCTTCCATACTAGAGACTGGACTGATTTCTAGTAGGATTTGGGGATTCTCAAGATCGAGGGTAGCTCCCACCCTGGAGGCGAGCCGAGAATCTGCCCATTGTGTGCCTCTGCCCTGGGGGCTAAGGGGAAAGAGAGGCCCCATGGCTGGAGGCGTGAGTTCATTGTGGCTGGCAAGGGAGCGCATCGAGTAGTACCTGAGCGTGGACGCCATCGCAGTGGGCTATAAGGCAAAGGTATGGTTGTGGTGCCTTGGTAGAATAGAATGCTTATGGCTTGGTATGCTTACCAAAATCTGGCCAGACGAGATGTAAATGTTGTTATTTTGTTCCTCACCATTAAGACTTGTTATGGTTATAGAATAATTCTTAGTAAGCTGTTGTAGATGGTCAGTGGGATAAATGAGATTCTACGACTCTGGAAATAGTTATAGCCTGTGTTGCTGGACTGTGTTAAATTTTTTATATTATTTCTCTATCTCAAGGTAATGTCTTATTTCTCATTTTGGATGGCATAAATTATCTGCTATGACTGTGTAAAATGACTTGGGGTTATCGTTGCGTTCTGGCAATGTAGAATAGTTTTATGAAAAAAAATCTGGCAATGTAACCCGTTCGTGGGTTCTGGAAAATGTAATATCAGTTAGGGCCTCTGCCATCTGCAAATTCTCTACGTTATTTTATATGCATTTCCCTGCGTTTCTTGGTGGCACGATTTCATATCTGAGTAAAGGGAACCTATGCGTTTTGTTTTTTTCCGCAGCGCTGTGGCACGTTGCCCCTCGAACTTCTTTAAACCTTCAGAAATGTTCCCGGGAGGGGGTTAGGCGACCTGTGTAAATCTTAAACCCTATGCACATTTTTTTTTCTCTCCGTACTGTTGCTTGTTGGGTTTTCTCTCTCTGTTGGCGTACTGCCTTAACTCTGACTAGTTGGCACACCTCACTCACACCCGCATTTTCGATTAACAAGGTTATGTCTAGAAATTTCAAAGACTTGAGGAGAGTGGCATCCACACTAGCTTTTTTTTTTCTCTTTTGAGAGCGGCATTCTTTCGGTGAGTCCTCGTGGCTCGGGGAAGAACATCACCCATGGGTACTGTAGAGTGGAAATTCAGTGTGCTCAGTTTTGTGTTGGGAAAGGTGAGAGAGCTCAAAAGTAAGAAAGGATTCGTTAGCGATCATGTATTTTCCTTTTTCTTCTTTTCACATTTGTATCGTTTAAAAGATTGGTAGAAGACTAAGTGTTTTCTTGGGGTTCCAGTAAGCTTTTGGATTAAAGATAGACAGCTTGTTATTTATAGAGTGTTATTCTGTTTATTAAGGCATTGGTACAACAACATATAAACAATTTTCAGAAAGTGTTTGTAGAAATCTCTCAATGAG
>SNQJ01S0050101.1:10254-55973 GCA_010110895.2 Picea sitchensis | reverse complement strand
TTGAAAATTGCGACGAAAAATCAATGTTTGTGAAACATTGGTGTAGGCAGCTTATGAGACAATGAAAAATGTGAATTGGCTGCCAACAAATCCTTAATCCATAGAGATCCGACTGAACCAATGTTGTTAGAGGTTTATGACGACATTAGAGAAATCCCTGGAGGAGCGGGATGGATGGAGTAAGTGTTACAATTATAGGGCTATAATGATGATATCACACTATAATTCACCATGAACTACACAACATATCACTCCATAGTCACAAGAACAAAGGTGGAGGTCATAGAGGAGACTGTGGTCGAGGTCACGGGGCTACCTTACTCGAGCTAGAGATGGTATAGCCGAAGGAATTCATACCCTGGAACTCTAAGGAATTTCCTTGAACCAAGAGAAGATTTAATGAATAAAGGAGAAGGATTTTACCATCAATTATTATTGCATCCATTGGAAGATGCATCTCTCTTCATTCAACTTTACTCCACTTGTGAAGGGCATTATGGCACCACTTACATTCAACACATCTGCACGCTTGACCATCTACTCCATAATCGGCCGATCAATATGACATATTTTCTATTAATGACATTACATGCAATGGTAGTGCTGGTTCAAAGGGACAAAAACCATAAGGAGGTTGTATCTCATTAAGGCCTCATCAAATTACTGGTTGAGAATGCATTGCAAAAATAAATCCACACTTGCAACAGTGTTGTGCATCCACCCATTCTGTTGGCAAATATTGAACAAGCAACGAATGTGTGTTGATAGTTGTTGTCATTGATGGAAAATTTGCAGACAGCAAATGGTTGTTGCCATTGATGGGTTTGTATCAGAAATATTGCAACAAGATCATGGTTCAATCGTAACCGTTGAATCCAAAATGAATCTGGACCATAGTTTACAACCCTTGTCGGAGAGAGGATCTAAGTCGTCATATCGGAAGAAGACACCTGTCAGCCATCATATCTACAGAAGCTGTGAGGGAGATAAGTGTGGCGACGATCGAGCGCCACCGGGAGAAGCTCGACAGGAGGCTTCATTGGAGAATCGGGGATCAGGACTTTGAAATGTCCAATTCACTTGACAACGAAAAACCCCGAAATTGCGATATGCGATTTCGCGATTTAATCGCAGCCGTTAAAGCAAGAATGAGATCTGGACCATTGATTTTCTTCATCAGAGAATCGCGGATCGAGACTTTATTTAATCGCGTTCGCTAAAGCAAGAATGAGATCCTGACCATTGATTTCTTCATCGAATCGCTGATCGACTTTGAAGTCGTCCAATTCCACTGACAATGAAACCGAAATCGTGATATGCTGCATTTCTACCATTTAATCATAGCCGTTAAAGCAAGAATGACCCTGGACCGTTAATTTTTCTCATCGGAGAGTAATCGGATCGGGACTTTGAAATGTCCACCACCGACAAACGAAACCCCGAACGGATATGCGCATTTCATGAATTGATCGCGTTCGCTAAAGCGCAAGAAATGATTTGGACCGCTGATTTCATCGGAGAATCGGGACGGAGGACTCGTGAGGGTACGTGTATGGTGGATGATCGAAACGCGTCAAAATCCTCGATGAGTTTTACCGCGTCATGTTGATATCGTTATGGGCCAAGGCCTACATTCCAGCGTACAGCGCATGGAAAGCGCGACGTATTTCGGGGATCGAACTTTGAAGTGACAAAGTCAATTGACATCAGATATTCTCGCCATATGCTTAAATGGAGAATCGGACCGGCTAACCGCAAACACGACCACGATCACAACCCGTATCGGCGACACGACTTAGATTTTGAAATTCCAAAAATCTCTTGACATCAAGAACCCTAAATCGCGATATGCAATTTCCCGATTGAATTCACAACCATTGATAAGAAGTGATCCAGGACCGCTGATTTAACTTCTTTATCGGAGTTTCTAATCGTAAGATCAGGCGACAACAACTCGACGCTAAGAGTGCCAAAATTGGCGATGTGGGAAATCTTTGGATTATCCTTTAACCGCTGGACGTATTGATCGATAGGGTCAGTCATTGTTCTCTCTCGCAGCTTAATCCATTGAGTTTGATTCTCGGTATAAAACGTACTCTACGATGATGAATCGCTTAGCATTTCGCCATAGGATGTGTTCTGCTTTACTTGAGGGAAGCATGGCAAATCATTAAGGCGTTAGCATGAGACATTGTATGGTTATCGTTTCTGGATGGGAAAAGAATGAAACAGTAAGAAAGAAATGAGGTTATAAGATGAAAGAAATAATAACATAGGTAACATAATGAGATGAAACGAAAGCAAAAACAAAGCAGAATCAACATGGAGAGGAAGAAGAAAATGACGAAGAATGTATTTTTTATCGCAACTGCTTGAATGTCGATGACATGAAGAGAAGAATTGGCGTAATCAATTTGTTGAAGACTGATTTTGCTGCATCGGTGAAAGAATGGTGTTATGATGTATCCATAAATTGTTCCAGGTATATAGCTATTTATTTTTCAAGGAGGTAGGGAGGTGCTTGGGAGGACGACTCATTATTCCCAAAGGTTCAAGTGGGTGTTTTGAACACAAGGAGTTGTAGCTTCCATCCGCTGTCCTCAAAGAAACCAGTGCGGTATGGTGCTAGGAGTATCATAAGTGTTCTCTATATACAAGTTGAGCTCGTAACCGAAGTTGGAAAGCCCTAATCCAGCTTAGGCCGAATATCTGTGGAGTTATGCTTCTTTCTAGTTGCTGCTAGAGAAACTAGAGAGTTGGTGCTCAAACAAGTTGCATCTTGTAAACAGAGGTAGCAGTCTCACATTGATTTGGTGCTCATAAGAATGGTAATGTAAATAAAATAAAGATTATTTATCATTTCAAGAAGAAGAGGTTTTCCCTCTTTATGGGTTTCCTCTTGTGAAATATGTCTCCTGGCTACCTTATGTGTGACCGATGTTCATTTTTAATCATTCCTATAATTGTGACATTAATGATGATCACTGAAGAAATATTATTGTAATGTCTTGTAAAGGAATAAAATCGTTTAAGCTCATAAACAACTCCATTTGTTTTGCGGCTTCCAACAATTGGTAATGAAAGGTGTCTTTTATTTAGCAGATCTATAAGCCACGATTAAAAGTCAAAGGACTGCCTCTTAAGCCTCCTCATTATGGAACAAATTTTTCCTTCTCTAAGATTAGAATGAGAACATATTTTAATGGCCTTGGTAGTTGATGTTTGATTTTAGAGAATTTGCGAAAGCCTATTGGTGTTAGTCAACAATATACTTAATGGCATTGAATGCTATCTGACTTACAGTTTCTATTCGTGCAGGATGCATCTTGATACCGCCAAAGTAATGTGGGATAAACTTATTAACAATTATGTTGAAATGAGAGTAGCACAAAACATGTCGGATTGAATATTCTGAACAACTAAAGATGAATGAAGATGAACAACAATTAGCAAGTATTTTTACAGAGTTGAAGAACTTGTAAATTCCATGAAGGGCAAGGGTCTAGGTGGAGACGCTGATGACTCAATTTTTAGTTCAAGACTTTAAGATCTCTCACTGACAACTCTAATCTCACCGTATCCGCAATAGAAGAATTATTAAACATCTCAAAACTCATTCATTGATCAACTTTGGGAACTCTAACGATAATGTTCTAGAAGAATTCTAACAAAGATAACCAGCATCGAGGTAAGCATCCTTTAAAGCAGAAGACAAGAACATCAGATTCGTAAGTTTGTGAGAAGGTTAAGGAAAGGATAAGGAAAATATCAACGGAAGTTTCCCTTCAAATTCTTAACTGTGGTAAGATAGGTAATTTTCCAAGTGTCCCCATCGTAAAAAGGACCAGAACTCGATGATGAAAAGAAGTACAAGTACGTTATAAAATATAATAAGAAGAAAGCTTCATTGAAAATAATGACAATTCCTCATAAGACACCGAAGGGACTATCCAAGAAGATAAGGAAAATGGACTCATGTCATGGATGAGGATCGCGATAATAAAAGCAAAGGGCAGTTGATATAATGAGGGAAGAAGTTGTGGTGGATTGAAGGAGAACTAGACCGCACCGAAGAAATTGATAGGACCTCGTGATCTAAAACAAAAGCTAAAAGTCAAGTGTTACCAGCTTTGAAAGCACAATAAAACTTGATGAAAGATTTTGGTTTCACCGAAGTGGACGAAGAGGCAAAGAAGATGGAAGATATATTAATTGAAACAGAATAACTCGAGAAGAAACCTGTGAATCTCTAGAATTAAATCATAGTAAAATAAATGGAGAAATTCAAAGGACCAACATCATCATCAAAATCCAAGCATAAAAGCATCAAGAATTAACTCCTCCATTCTAAACCAAGAAAGAAATTCAAAGCTAAAGATGATTGGGATACGAAGAAGGATCAGGTAGTGATCATCCAAATAACATGTTGACCCTATCAAGATCATATCAAACTCTCAAATGATTATTACCACTCCAAGGAGACAAAGAAAGAAAAATCAGCCACTGGAAGATGAAATGAAAGGAAAACCCCAGAACGATTCAGAGACTGAAGCTTTTATCAAGATGAAAGAACGCACCTCCTCAAAGACACACATACTTCTTTTCATATGTTCTTCCATGGTTATTGTTTTTTCTCTGCCGCTTCCACTTGGACAACAAAGATATGTCCCAAGATTTAGATAAAACGAATCAAGACACCAATGAATAACCATCTAACACAACAATACAGACGCCTAAGAAAGAACAATCATGACATAAATCATGTGATGACTGAAGAAGGACACAGGAGAAACATCAATCGAATGCTTATGTTAATAACAATCATTATGATTTCATTCAAGGAAGTCCTGCATCGCTAAGATCCGTCATAATTATGTAATATAAGAAACCCACATTTAAAGAAAGATAACCCAGATCTGAACCCACTGATGAAAAATGTCAAAGTCTAGAAGAAGAAAATAGATGACAAATGGATCCAGCCATCATCTAAAAATAAAAAAGTTATTAAGAACTCGGTATACTGATAGTGGATGCTCCAAACAATAATGACTGGGAGAGTGGAAGTGCAATTTTTAACCCTAAGTGATAGCAAATCGGAATGTAACTTTTGGAAGGATGCACCAGGAAAGGTGAAAGGTAATGGAATTGTGAGTTTGAGTAAGGAAAAAGAAAAGCTCAAGATGTGCCGGAATCGAAAACATAACCTCGCTAGTGTCACCGTCCGGTGGACCGAGGGATGGAAGTTGTTTTCACCTCAAAGACCGTAGTAAATCAAATATGTGGGATTCAGAAGAGAAGCGAAGTAAGGTAAGAAATTACAATGTCTATGTTTTGCGCGGAAGAAGAAGAAGAAGAAGAAGAAGAATGCAACTGGCAAACATGATGAAAGTTGAGTCGTGGCATAGGAGTACTTATTACCGCAATTTTGATCATATAATCAAGCTCAGATACAATGGGGCAGTAAAGGATCTCCCGAAGATATCAAAGCTATATGACTCTATCTGTAAGCCTTGCCAGATAGGAAAACTTACCACACCTTCTCAATTCAAATAAAACTTCTCAAATGTAAAAACCTCTCCGTAGTTAGTACACATGGATCTATGGACCATCAAATAAGGTACAAGAAAAGAAAATACTTTATGTTGATTATTGATGACTATTTCAGACTACCATAAGTTGCCTTTTTGAAAGAAAAAATCTAACTACTTGAAAAATTCAGTGTTTAAGGCTTCTAATCGAATCAAACAAGAAAAAGGTTAAAGAAGGTCTACGAGGAGGAGAGTTCGGCCTCGAAACAAAGAATTATGCAAATATTTTGGGATCAAGAGGGAATTCACAATCCTAGGAACTCCACAAAGAAATGGAGTTGTTGAGAGCGCAATGCAGTCGGTATAACAAATGGAAAGATTCATGATGAAATGAAAAGAACATACCCTATTATTATTATTGGGTGGAAGCTACCTGCAAGCTTATTCATATATCCTCTGAACAAAGATCATCTTAGACCAGACAGTGACAAGACCCTTTATGACCTTTGGTTTGGAAGACCCGCTCAATCAAACATTTTAAAGTTTCTTTATGAAAGTTAATACGTTATATCAAGAACAATGATGAAAATATTATCAAATATGATGACGTATCGGGATGAAGGTATTTTCTTTGGGTTATGCCACAAACAAGAAAGGTACATGATAAGCCACAATAAAATACCGACAAACTAGTTGATCAGGATGTAAAGTCGATGAAGAAAATTCCGTAAATATGTTGACAACCAAGAAACAAAAGATACAAGAAGATGAAGATGAATATAATCCATGGATCAGGTTATAAAGAAGTTGATTCGGCGAAGATGAACATTCAAACCGATACACCAATGTAAAGAGCAAATCCCCGGTAATTATCAAAGAATCCATCTTGAAAACCGTGATAATTGGGGATATAAACGAAGGAGTTCCATACTAGTTAGAAACCCATTGCTGACCCGCATCAACTTCATGTCGTTTTTTATTCATAATGAACCTAAAATTTGACTAAAATAGCCAGGAAGATACCTGGATTTCAGAGCATCGAATGAAGACCGACCGTGACAAGAACATCAGGAGCCAACCCGGTGAATTGTCAGAAATGTAATAGGTTCCAAATGGGTGGCTAAGAATAAAATGAATGAAAGACAAGTTGTTGTGGAAATAAAGTGCCGTGATTGGTCTCAGGCGATATGGACAAGGGAAGGTCGTGACTCTCTGATGAACTTTTGTACCTGTAAGATTAGAAGCTGCTGAATACCGCCATTCTTTTCATAAGAATTTCAAAGTTTATCGATGGATGTTAAGCCGTCATTTTAATGGAGATCTAGAGGAAGCAGCATATATGGAGCAACCTGGTTGATTTTCATTGACATGCATCCCAATTATGTTTTCAGGTTGAAGAAGGCCTTGAGAATGACCAAACAAGCACCATGAGTTTGGTGCTTGTTGCCAGACTGACAAATTTCTACAAGAAAGGGTTCAAGAAAGGTAATGAAGATAGAAATCTCTACATAAAAAACTGAAAGTGATGATTTACTAGCTGTTTTGGTTTATGTAGATGATATTGTCTTAGTACCACGAATCATCTGCTCAAGTATTTGTTAACTCTGGCGACTGAAATGTCTACGATAGGAGAACTGCTATATTTTCTGATTACAAACAGTTCTACAGAATTTTGGCCTCAAGAAAAATATCGGCGAGACATTGAAGAAATTTCGCATGGAAGATTATTCTGCCAAATAACAAACTCCATAATGCGCCGCGCATACCGTCCACCCGACATTAATCAAAGGACATCGCTCAATGATAGGCGCCTTTCTCGGCATTAATCACATCATCCTATTCCGAGCAATGGAAAGTTGTTGGAAATGGTGTATTGCCACCGATCCCAAACAAACTCACTTGGCGTATGTTAAAAGAATATTCCCAACATTCAAAGGAACAATGACATGGATTTTGTGGTATCCTAGAAATCAATTTCTTCAGTTTACTGCTTATTCAGATGCAAACCGGGCAAACTGTGTTGATGAAAGAGCAACTGAGGAGCATTTTTTCCAGACTCATTAGTTGCATTGAAGTTAGTAAAAGAGTGATCCTTTCATTATCCACCACAGAGAGGCGTATTACATTGTTGTTGCTAATTTACGTAATATAGATCTTATGGATGATACAACTTTGCAGATTATAACTTCATTAATCGATCCCATCCCAATTCATTGCGGGATAATCATGCTGCGTCTCCAAGAATCATGTTCTTCATTCCAAGACTAAGCATATTCCTATAAAGTATCATTTCTCAAAGAACAAGTTACAAAAAAAATTGTCCAGCTGAATCCATATACCCTCTACATAACAGACATCATCGATATTTTACTTCAGTTCATTAGCAAAGACCCTTTGAATATCTTCGCCAAAAGTTGGGCATAACCCCATTATCAACCTAAGACGGTCCATCCTGTCAGGGGGAGTATTTATTGAATATATGTTGTATTTATAAGATGCTCATAATTGACAGGGGGAGTATATATCATAAAAACTCAGGGGGAGTGTGTTTCTTCCTTGACATTGATGTCGTGCTGGGAGAAAGGATATGCCTCAAAGCTTGAGCTCTAATGAGAGGAGCTATCGAATAGTAGTTGAATATTCTGTGTTGCCATCAATGCTGGGGAGATTGTTGGCAACATTGGCAAGAAACGAATGCATGTTGATAGTTGTTGTCATTGATGAAAAATTTGCAGACAGTGAATGGCCGTCAGCTTCATTGATGCCGGTTTGTAATGATTGAAAC
Organism: Picea sitchensis; assembly: GCA_010110895.2. NCBI lineage: Eukaryota > Viridiplantae > Streptophyta > Pinopsida > Pinales > Pinaceae > Picea > Picea sitchensis. The sequence continues at coordinate 47,660 of SNQJ01S0050101.1, read as the reverse complement.
AAGATCATGGTTCAATCGTAACCGCTGAATCCAAAATGAATCTGGAACATAGTTTACAGTCCTTGTCGGAGAGATCCGAAACATCAGATCGAAGAAGACACCCTTCAACGCCGATCCGGCAGATGCGTAGGGAGATAAGCATGGCAAAGGATCTACGCCAACGTGAGAAGTCGACAGAGGCTTCCATCGGAGAATCGGATCGGACTTTGAAATGTCCAATTCGATTGACATCAAAAATCCAACGCGATATGCGATTTCACGATTTAATCGCCCATTAAAGAAAGAATGAGACTGACCAAGATTTTCTTCATCGGAGAATCGGGATCAGACTCTCGAAATGTCCAATTAATTTCGACAACTAAAACCCCGGGAATCTGAGGCATATGACTTTGGTAATTTAATCGCAATGCTAAAAGCAAGAATGAGATCTCGACCATTAATTTTCTTCATCGGAGAATCGGGATCGACTTTGAATGTCCAATTCACTTGACAACTGAAAACCCCGGAATTGGCGATATGTGATTTCGCAATTTAATCGCATCTGCTAAAGCAAGAATGAGATCTCGATCGCTGATTTCCATCGCACCGGATTCCAGGATCAGAATTCTCGAGGGCATGCATGGTGACATCTAAAAACGTCAAACCCCGATGAGGTTGACCGAGGTCATGCGGTCATATGGCTCCAGCCAGGGCTAGCACGTGAAAGGGCAACATCTATCGATCGGAACTTGAAGTGACAAAGTCACTTGACATCGGAGTGTCGCATTTCACATATATGAAATCACGAAAGAATATAGACCATCAAATCCAAAATGATCACGCAAAAGCTGATCACCGCATGGAGTATCGGGGATTGGGGCTTTGTAATGCTAAAATCTCTTGACATCAAGAACTCAAAAATCATGATGGTGACTTCACCCATCTGTTCCATTGATTAAGAAGTGATTTGGACCATTGTTTTAACTTCTTATCGGAGTTTTAGGGATCGGTATTTGTAAGTGAAAAATCGATCACCAAGAGTGCTTAAACGCATGCGGGAAACTGGATTGGACTGAACCGCTGGATCGGGCATTGATCTGAGGGTCGTTTCTCAGCTTAACCGAAGCTGACTGCTAGTAAACGAACTCGATGACGAATCGTTACGCTATTAGACAGTGTTCTTTGTTTCTACCGAGGGAAGGCAAAGCAACCGCCGGAGGTGCGCCAAAAGACCCATGAGACAATGCATTGCGGAATATTATTGTCTCCGATGGAAAAGAAATCCAAACAACAAGAAGAAGAGACGCGAAAAGGAAATACTAACGAGGTACGAATCGAGATATTGAAATGCAAAGCGTAAACGAGCGTAACGCCAGGGAGAGCGTAAGAAGAGCGAATACCGTAAGAATGTGATGCAAATCAGACTTGTTGAATGGACACATGAAGAGAAGAATTGCAGAACAATTTGTTTAAGATCGCATTTTACGCACTGCAGGAAAGAATGGTAAATATACGTAACCGCATAAATTGTCTTTGTATACATTATTTGATATTCTAGGGAGGTAGGTAGGTGCTTGGGAGGACTTATTCCTCGTGAGGTTCAAGTGGGTGCTTGAACACAGGGAGTTGTATATTCCATCTAGTTGTGGCTATAAATGCAAGGTGGCAGGGTGGTGGTGCTAGGGAGAACAAGTACCGTTATACAGGTTGGAAGCTCCTGTGAATCGAAGTTGGTGCTTCCATCCGCCAGGCCGGGAATATTCTGTGAGTTGAAGCTCTTCTAGTGGGTGCTAGAGAAACTAGAGAGAGTTGGTGCTCTCAAAAAGCTGTGCTTGTAAAATGAGTAGTAGTGCCTCTCACATTGATTTGGTGATCAATTGTATATGATGTACAGAACTAAAAAGACCACTGCCTATCATTTCGAAGAAGAAGAGGTTTTCTCCCTTTATGGGTTTCCTCGTGAAAATCTGTCTCTGTGTATACTTTATGTGTGACTGATGTTCTTTATTTTTACTGTCCCTATACTGTATATTGTTGATGATCACTTGAAGAAAGATTAATAATGTCTTAAAAGGAATAAAATTGTTTAAGCTCATAAACAACTGATTCACCCCCCCTCTCAATTGTTTTTAGTATTTCCAACACATTCTCCTCGATGAGAATGAGGTTGTTTCTCTTTGGGCAGTCGAGCAGGCAATTTCTGCACTTATGGCTCCACAAGATACTACAACTACAACATTTCCACCAGAAAATGATGCTGTAAAGACAGAATTAGCAGTTTTTGCAACTCCACAAAAGAAACCCAAGAGAAAAAGCAGGGAAAAATCCCACCATGCCGCAACTCCATTGGAATTAAACCATGAAATTTATGTGGAGATAACAGCCATCGAACTAGGCACAAAGAGACTCTAAGAGTTTACCAAAATACTTCCTCTCATGCTGAAGAAACAAAGGACAAAACACAAATTTACAACTTGGTGTAAGAAGAGAAGAACTAGGAAGCCCTAGGAACTAGTCGAGGAGAAAAACCTGGAAACACAGGAGGTTGAATCCTCCCCTGCTACAAACGAACCATAGGAGGGTACTCACCTAGGTGCCAAAGAATATTACCAAGACACTCTCAGAGAATGCCTCACTACTCTCCTAGAAACATACACATATGGCGAAGAGTTGGTAGTCTCCACTGAACCACAAGAACTAGTGGATATTCTTATGCATCAACAAGCCCTAGTGCAAGCCAACGAAGATGAGAAGGAAAACGCCTCTATTCTTTCGCAAAAAACAATAGAGAGAACTCCTCGAGTACAATCTCCCAAGATTTAGGAGGAACAAATGGAAATGCCAGAACACTATGGAAGTACATAGGACAAATGGAAATTGGACGTTCTCATTGACACGAAAGTCAACATAAATGAGGGAAACCAACTAGAAACAATGCCTCTTGTTGGTACAGCAAGAGGCACTCTTGAGAAATTAAATATTTCTACTCTATAGGAATATAATCAAGAAATAGAACAAAATCCCCCTACTTCCACACAAGAACCAATAGAGGGGCCTCTTCGGGAAAGGCCTGCGTATTCACCAGAAGAACAAAGAACAGAAAAAGTCCCATTGGGTGATTTCCATGAAGATGATCTTGCTGCTACACTAGTCCAAGGCCTATAGTAGTCATATCCATAGGCTTCTACTTTAGTCACTACATGTTGGATAAGCATCCCTCGTTCTCTCCCTATCTATGCCTCTTTGGTGAGAGAGAACAAAATGTTGATGGTAAAAAATTTAAGGCTTAAGATTAATTTGAAGATGCTCAGAGAAGAGCTTGGGGAACACAAGGAACCTGAAAAATTAGGTTGCCCTGCAACAATCTCTCTTGTTGTAGGGGAACCCTTAACCGACTCAAAAGAAACATGTCATGCTAGGGAGACAAAAGAAATAGTTGTCCAAGCTACAAATTTTATGATGATTGACAAAGACACTGAGATAGAGGTAGAGACAAAACAAATCAGAGAAAATCCAGCATAAGATCATATCAATGAAGAGAATGCAACATATAAGGAAGTAGTAGAGGGGAAAATATGTGGTATTAGTGACCACCAGGGTCACCTTGAATTCTTGAGCACTGAGTGATCACAGTTTCATGAGGGCATGCAATAGTTTTGGGATGGGAGAGATGAAGGGTGCCTAAAATGGCATACTTTCAACACCTGTCTATATCATTTTTCTTAACATTTTCCATCTATCACATTCCTTTTTGATACTTCCATTATTCAGTTCACCTCATTTGTCACCAAAGGTATGGATCCTACCCCGTACACCATTATTACATTATTTTTTCATAATTCATAGGAATGAGCTCGTTATTATTAGTCACTAACATTGTTTCATAGGAGTCTAGTAGTTGCAACAATCAAAGTAGTTGCAAAACCTTTCTTTTACAACTCCAAGATGATACAATTTCAAGGGAAAAACAAGTTGTTGCAATTATGGGCACAAAACCCAATTGCTACAACTTAAGGTGCATCCACGATTGCTACAATTCTAGAAAAAATAGTTACAACCAAAAGAAAAATTTGTGTGATGCAACTCTAGAAATATCCCACCAGCCCGGCGGTCAATGTTATAGCTGAAAATTGGGAGCCGACAGTTGGGAAGAAATATCCACAAGGGAAAGAAATGAAAGACAAATAGGGGATCATGGAAATCGATTACCTATCGAGTCAACATATGTCTATAATTGAAAGAATCATGGTAACCCAATGAACAAATGGATTCTAATGGTTTTCCATCCCTTGTTTGTATAATTTTAGAATAGTAGTCGTATTGTATAAAAATCTTGGCTCCCCAAAGCTAACGGGAAGGAAATTATTCTAGAAATTACAGTTTATTATTGTATCTTTTAACTTATAGAAATATAATTTGTGTTCTTACTTTCTAGTTGTGTGTTGATGTATTGATTGATTGTGTGATTCTTCTTTCGTAGCCCTGTACCTTGCCTAAGGGGGTAGGGACCCCTTGTTGTTCAGGTACTCCCTGTAATAATAGCGTTAGAATTATCATTTTAATTTTTTTCATTTTATTATACTGTGCGTTACTTTCAATTTCTCTAATATCATGTTCATAATTGTATTCACATGTTGTGTATGTTTTCTGGTTTGTTGTCATTCTAGAACCATAATATAGCTCTTGTATTTTAGAATTAACTTTGAGTCTATTGTAATTCCCAATCTACAGGACAATGTTACGATTTATGAGTGGTTTGGTTTCCTATGTTCAACATCTTGTAACGTCACAATCGTTCTTCTCTTTTCATTGCCATAACTCATGTTTCTTCAAGTTTTGGTTATAAAAAAATGAATTCATTTTGATTCACGTTTCTCAATTAGATTTGTTTTTGTGTTGAAACTCACGTCACTACAACTCTGCTTGCAAATGCACTTAGTGTGTTTATTTTATGATTCCCTCAAGGTTTAGTCTTTGAGATTTTGATTGATTTTAGTGGATTAATATTGAATGAACAAACATTTAATTGTTGCAACAATATAAGATCTTGATTATACTTGAGCAAGTCACTAATAGGTCATAGAACAAGTTTCAATTCTTGAAAGTGTGACTTTAATTTCTGCAAGGGTTATTTTAATTCTCGCAAGTGTGACTTCAATTCTCGCAAGAGTGACTTTAATTTCTACAATTATGATTTCAATTTTTGCAAGTGTGATTTCAAATCTTGCAAGTGTGATTTCACATCTCACAAGTGTGACTTTAATTTCCACAAGCTTGATTTCAATTCCTTCAAGTGTGCTTTAATTTCTACAGAGCAACTTAGGCTTTAGAATAATTTGGTGACTTAATTAAGTATCATGTGTGCTACAACACCATAAGGTGATACAACACCATAATGAAAACACCACTGTTCTTTCATATATTGTGCACGATACTTCGCAAGTTCCATATGAGCCTCATATTCATAATTAAATGTATAGCTCTTCATTTACTTACTAATCTAATTAAAAAGTAATTGAATGGTCTCTCATTTTCTATGCTCAAATTTTTTGAACATGGTGTGTACTCTAGTTAAATTTATGATATCTTGATTAGTTGGTGTATAACATCCTCAGATGTGGTTTTTATTGTCTAAAATGTCCCTTTTGATTATGTTGAATTCATATTTATTTTTGCAAGAGGATCTTCAAAATTTAGTAGTGATGGTTTAACATCATCTTTCCCAAAGTTATTCAACCTTGTACTTGGTGTTAATTTATGACTGTAGATATTTTATCATTTTTGAAGGGTTGGTATCATAGTTTTATACATAAAATAAATGCATGTAATCATTTGGCTTTGCCTCAATTCTATTTTAGAAACAACCTTGTTATTTTTTTAAAAGTATACGTCAGCATAGAACTACTACTTATATGTAATAAATTGAACATAGTTGAACATATCTTGTTCTAGTGCAAGGTAGAATTGTGTCTTAAGTTTTATTTGATCATGTATGTCTCTATAAATAATATTTTCTTTGTTATATTTATCTATGAGTGGGTGTAACACCTCTCTTGGTGTTAACTTCTCAAAGTATAATTGCTCAGGTTGCACAAGTTTCATCAAATTACACAGTTAACTATAAATTGCATACTTCATGAAAATGGAAAACAACATAATCATGATATCCACATATCCAGGTGGATATTGGTGGCCACCCACCTATTCCAATTGGCTCATCTTGACAGTTTTTAGTTCAGGACGTTTTTCTGTAATGACGACATTTCTTTGTAATTATGGGTTCTTCACTTTCGGGATTGTATTGAAGTCCTACATAACATTTACATGGATATTGGTGGCCTTCCACCTATTCCAACTGGCTTACTTTGGAGGTTTTTGTATCAATACATCTTTTTGTACTTCCAGGGCCGTTTTGGGGCCCTAAACAATGTTTTTTTGGCTTACCACACTCAAATTGTAGACAACATTATATTTTGATGGAAAAATGTTTATTTCTCAAAAATACCTTTCCAACGAGTTATCACATGCCTAAAAATGAAGTCTTGTGCAAAATTTATGACCCTAAGAAGTTGAGGTACCAACTTACCCATCGGGGCCCACATACCTTTTGGTGTTTCATCTCCTAGGGTTACGTTTTTGGATGTCTAGGGTTTTGGAATTCATAAGTAATGTTAAAAAGGCCTTTGGAGCATCATTGTAATCATTCTTATCGGACGGATGCATGTAGCAGCTACATCTCTTCTCAGAGATAGCTACCACCAGTCAAGCAAGTTGGTTCAGTTCTACAATTTTACAGTTTCATCCTATTTTATTTATTCAATAGAAGTTATTATTCATTGGATATATATTGTTGTTCTCTGTATATATATTTTATGGTATTAAATCTATTATTCATTTTGTTCCTCTCATAAATTTGGAGCAGTGGTATCAGAGCGGTTTGCTCTTCATTTTATTTTCTTTGTGCATGTCCCCGACAAGATCTAGGTACAAGAAGTTGGGACTCGAACCAGTCGAGCCTTTGCAAGATCGGTCGTGTTGAACCTGACCACAACTCATGGGGGGACAAGAAAAAATATGATGGACAAAGAAACCCTTTTAAAATGTTTCTCGAAGAATCCCTTGCACGAAAAAGGAACAAGATGATGGACAACTTTTTATAGATCCTTCGGTGGCTGCCTACAGGGGACACATCTTCAGCAAGCGGCCATGCAACCCCCTTCAAGGTACAATTAATTTTGATACTGCATTATTTGAAGGAATGATAGATTTGGATATTGTAGATAAATGGTTGAATCTGCTTGAAGGGTATTTTTCAGTCCACAATTTTTTTGATAGGGAAAAGACTACTTCTGCACTTCTCGAGGTCGTCCCCCATTTTAAAGACTGGTGGGATACATACTCTGAGTAAAGGGCCACAGAGGAATCTATAATATTTCTGGTCGTTCCCACCTAGGATCCCTTCAAGGATGTCATTAAATAACAATACTACCATGTTGGAAGCTATGAGGACTAGTACACTAGATGGATCGCGCTGCGTCAAGAGAGGGACCAGACAGTACCAAATTTCACCAATATTTTCCATACTCTGTGCACCAAATTTTGTGTCAAAGAATGTGAATGACATTTGGTGCTCAAATACTGTGGATGTATGCACATATACAGTCAAACATAAATGGATTTTTTGTGCATTACATCATTAGGTGTGACTTATAGATATGTTGTCAAGATCGAGCATAAATTTAAGCAGAAGACACAAGAGTTTGGATCTACAAATTCCTCACGGCCGAAGCAAGGAAAAGGTGATTCCAACCCACCAAACAAGGGACAAACAAAATATGGTCTCTCTTTGGACAACTAGTCCAAGCCACAACCCAATAAGGGTAATGATAAGTTGAAGAAGGACACAAGAAAGTGGTGTGAATACCATAAAATCCCTTGACACAACACCAAATAATGTCACTCCAAGAAGTCACTAGTGCTCGATCTGAAGTATTTCGAGTCAGAAGAAGATTCTAACTCTGAATCAAATCCAAAAAGTGGGAAGTGGATCATCGATGTCAAAACTAGTGCCACTTTCACTACCACCAAAGTCCAGCCAAGTGAACTATAATAACCAAAGGAAGGAGAATGCCTCTTTCACTCACAAATGTGGGTAAAGGGGACTCCACTACATTTCATTATCGATAGTGGAAGTCAGAAGAACCTGATATCAGCAAAGGTTATCAAGTGCACTGACCTGGCAATAACACCACACCCATAGCCCTACACCATCGCCTAGCTTTTCCAAGGAAGATATCTATGCATCAGCTAACAATGTCGTCTTCCCTATATCATCAAGCCCTTAAAAGACAAGGTATTGTGTGATATTTCTCCCCTTCAAGTTTGTGATTTTCTTTTAGGACAGCCATATTTGTGGAAGAAACATGTTGTATATGAGTCTAGACCCTACAGTGTTTTTATTACTTTGGGTAGACAATTGTACATGATACCAGAGGTAGAGCTGCCTACCGCTATTTATATAATCTCTGCTAAGCAATGTAGTAAGGTCATTTCATAGACTAGGAATTTTTTCATCTTTGTGGTCCATGCTCGTAGTAATCAAAAGGTCATCTCCACATTCATGACCTCTACATAGAGCCTCTCTTTGCAGCAAAAGCAAGTGGAGGAGATCGTGGAAGAGTATAGAGACATCTCCTCCTCACCCACTGGGGTACCGATGCACTACCAAGTCAAGCATCCAATTGATATAATCCCAGGTGAACTATTGCCTAATGGACCAGTATGTCATCACTCATTGATGGAAAATGACGAAATCAAGCTCCATTTCCGAGAGTTTCTTCAAAATGGGCACATCCAACCTAGATCCTCTCATTGCAGAAGCCCAATTTTGATGCTGCAAAATAAAAATGGGACCTTTCATCTCTACATTGATTATAGAGAATTAACCAAAATCACATTCAAGAATCAGTACCCAATTCCCCAAATTGATGACCTTCTTGACCAACTCAAAGGGGGAAAAGTTCTTCAGCAACATTGACCTAAAGTTTGGCTACCACTAGATTCCCATCGAGCCAACTGATGTATAGAAGACAACTTTCAAATCTAAAGAAGGTCTCTTCGAATGGTTGTTCATGCCCTTTCAATTAACAAATGCACCAACACCTTTCATGAGATTGATGGATGATGTATTGAGAGCCTTCACCAACTCTTTTGTGGTTGTATATCTGGATGACATCCTCATCTTCATAAGAAATTGGGAGGAGTAGATGTAGCATATTCATTAGGTTTTGGACACTTTGCGGAAGTACAAGCTATATGCCAACTTGGAAAAATGTTCCTTTGGCATGAACAAGGTCCAATACTTGGGCTACATCATTGATTAGCATGAGGTACATGGGAATCCATATAAGATCCAAGTCATTTGTGACTAGCCAACCTCAACCACACTAAACAAGCTTCAGATATTTTTGGGACTTTCCAACTTCTATTAAAGGTTCATGTTCAGATTCTCCCATATTGCATGGGCCCTCAGCCAAGTAACCAAGGGTTGTGGCAAGGAAAATTTTGCATGGGGGTAGGCACAAAAACAATCATTTGATGATTGTTGTAAGTGAATCCCCCTGTGAACAAGTGGATTCCCTCTTGGTCTCTAGACTCCTAAGGCCAAGACAAAAATTTCTTAACATGGACACTGACTTCCTTTTAGATCTAATCAAGCTAATGAATGAAAGAGAAGGATAAATGTATGTACCTTATAAGTGACGTTTGTCCTTGCAAAGTCCTGGCTGAGCATCGATCTTGAACTCCCAGATAGGCCTTGTAAGAAAAAAAAGGTACAAAAGAATTCCTACTCTATTGATATTAGCTCAAACATATATCCACCTACTGTAGACAAACTCATATGGAACAAGCATAAGTTTGAATGAAACAGGCCAAGCATTGATTGTATTAATGAGAACAAGTAAAAATACTTACAATCCTTTGAATGAAGGTGCAACAACTTCTTCCAGTTCTCCTTGTCCAACCCCTTTTCTCAATCAATCTCCACTGATTGCTTTGATGACATCTCACTCATGAGATCATAAGTTTGATGTAATTCTCAATTGTCATTGTCAATACCTTCTTATGAGATCATAAGTTAGGTATAATTCTCAATCTTCCTTGTGCCTTTCACCATGAGAAGGCCTCCTTATATAACCTTGGAGAGGTCCAACCACTTGAGAGATGTTTGGGATAAGTTGAGGATTCCTCTCCTTCATTTGAGGATCTCCCCTAAGATCATGCCTTGACCATTTATTCGAATCCAACTACCTTCAGGAATTGAGGGATTCTTCCCCTATTTGCCTCAACAAACCCAGAATTTTCTAAAAAGAGGGTAGGGATCCCCCATAAGGGTGAACAGGGAGCTCAACCACTCCCCCAAAGAGGCTCAGGGACTGCCAGCACTCCCTGATAGTGGTTAGGGGAATGCTCCTCTCCAAAATCCATTTTTTTGTGGTTTTTTCAATGGCAAAAGGTTTGTACTCCCTGTCAAGTGACTTATCTTCTTCCAAACTAACCTTTGAAGTGTCTTAAGTGTCTTTGTGATGTCGTTAGAGGCACAACATAGGAAATATGGCAGTGTACTGTTTGTGACACTTGCAACACTTATAGTCAAGATGCGACACTTGCGGACAATATGCGACACTTACAACACTTCTAATGGAGACACTTGTGACACTATCGAAGTGAGTAATTTTGAGGTGTAATAGATTGCCCCCCAAAGTATGAAGTTAGAAGACGATGATGACTGAAGTAATTTGTAGACTTTTTCGAGCAAGGGTATGGATGCAGAGAAACTGGAGAAAACTGCACACAACCATCAAACAAATATTATGACATGTTTCAAACCCAAGGCAGGCATACCTATGCTTGAGTGATAAAGACTTTTTACGTGTGGCCGCCATAAATTACACTGTGGATCCATAATTATATTGACAAAAGGTATAGCCACCGCAGATACAATGTGGATCTATACTCCTATGACTTGAACTGATCATAGCCATGAAGAATACACAGTGGATCTACGAGATGACAAGACATAGCCACAGCCAATACAAAGTGGATCTATGTAATAGTATATGTGTCATAGTTCAAAACAACACTCCTTCACAACCTGTGAAAAGTATACATAAGAATGAAAACTCAAACCAGGGTCTTCTTACCGATTCTGATGTAGTACGAATATAACCATGTGAATAGATGTCCTGATGTTGAACATGGTAGAAACCACTTGATTACTAGTCAATGATGTAAACTGTTAACAAGTGTGAGGGATATCACCGTTGATGTCAATGATTCCCAAGGTACTCTAGTACATTCCAATGAATGTGAATAGATGAGCTAAATTCAAACATCCGTGGAATCATCCAAGTAGGGGTCAATGATGTAAACCCATTGTCAGACACGAGGAGTCCTGCCATTGAGGAATGTAGGTCCCAAGGTACTAATTGGTTTCTAGGTCTAATTCCTAGATAATGTGTTGAAGTCAACAGGACTAGACTCGTCGAGGGAGGGCCTTGATGTGTTCCCCACCAACGACACGAAACTGACACAGAGATGTAATTGGTAGATCAAATGAACATGGACTGACACGGGTATTGAAACAAGATATTTGTGATGGTTGAGTCTTGAGGCAGATACTTCCCTTGAACACTGAGGCACATCAATAGAAACGTGACATGGACCAAAAAATTGATGATGCATTGGATGCTATGACTTTCGTCAAGTGACCCAAAGGAGTAAAAAAAAAACTCAGAGGATTGGCTCAGTGTAGATGTTCAATAGATAAAAATGTGTGCAAAGACAAAATGTCATGTTCAAGGGTGACTGTAAGAGTTACTGGTGGTGTTCTCAAAAACTGCTTGACTTTCTTCTTTCAATTTTTCCCCTATCCAGATAGACGAGTACCTCTTTTTAATTTAATGAGCTCGAGGAGGGTAACACATGATCGATATGACTCACCTTCAGTAATTCCCTCTTCCTTTGTTTAGTGAAATGGAAAAAGTAAGGGTTCGGTCCCATATGGGCCCTTCAATGTCTGATTGTTTAACGAGTCCATAGAATGTAAACTCGGTGATTTTTCATATTTAGAGAGTCTCAAAAGAACTTAAAGATGAATCCAATGTTGAATTTTTTTGTAATGTTAGTGTTGCGAGGCCGAAAAAGAGATAAATTATCACTCAAAAGACGCCCTTTCAAACCTTTTAACGAGTGGGAAAGGAAGCAAGATCACTCAACAATCTTTTCATGTTTAGAGAGTCTAAAAAGAGATTAAAGATGACTCCAAAGGGTTCCTTTTTCATATATCCTTGCGAGTCTGAAAAAGAGATAAAATTTTACCCGGTTGTAGTCTCATGTATTTACAATCACGAGAAAGAACAAAGACTATGCTCGGTATGCCCCCAGCTTCAAAGCTGGTGATTTAACTCCATAATGATCATCAAAGGCTGGAGACATGCCCCCCAAGATTCAATTCATTCACCGACTTTGAGGTTGTCACCAATTTCTCTACTAGACAGAGAAAAAGGATAAGAGTGGATGAAAAGAAGGTTCAAGAGAGGTGACTATTTTATTTTTTAACGAGCTTGACACAGAAAAAAGAACTATGCTCAAGGCTTCAGGTTCAATCCCTAGATTTTTGTTTCATTTTTTAACAAGCTTGCTACAGAGAGAAAAACTATGCTCAAAGCTTTTGTTTCATTTTTTAACGATCTTGCTACAGAGAAGAGAAATTGTGCTCGTGAACTTTGTTTCATTTTTTAATGAGATATCCACAAAGAAGTGAAACTATGCTCATAGACTCTCCTTGATCATGGCTTCCAAGAGAATAACGCTCTGGAAGGACACCATGTCAAGGGACAAAAATCGGTCATGGATTTCAAGAGATCTTCACTAGATGGAAGAAAATCACTATGGAAGGAACGCATGTCAAGGGTCTTGTCAGGGGTAAGGAGATTAGGCTCCAATAACCCTACCGAAGAGATCACCATGTCAACTACCAGATCCAAATCATCTGAAGTTGAAGTCATGGGAGATAACGCTGCATAATTGAAATGCGGCAGGGGCGATACTATTGTCATATAAGAACCATTTAGGGAGGTAATCCAGTCAAGACTGATGAATGAAAGTTGATTAATAGTCACCATTCTTCCATTGTGTGGGAAATATATCACACGAAAAAGAGTGGACACAATATCTTTCATGGCATAGACATAATCTCGACCATGGAGTAAAGCAAAATCCAAGGGGTCTCAGACTACCATGACACCAATAAAGACAGTTTTCCCTCCCAAAGTTACTAGAAACTGAGGAAGGGTCCCTAAAGGTTGACTAGTTCTATTGTTGAAAGCTAACAGATTTTGTGTAACCGGTGCAAGATGAGGACAACCCAAAGCATGCCAAGCAACAAAGGACAAAATAATAACGAACGCACCTTCATCTATCAGTGTTGGAGGAATGTCCCGACCACAAACCTATACTGTAATCTGGAAAGGAATGTGAGAGGGAAGACGAGGTCTAGTTAGAGTGCCCCAATAAAAAAGGATGGCCTCATTTCTTGGAGGGGGTTTCATGGAAGAAAGAGGAATGCCCCCCAGCACGGTAGGCTCTGTATCAACGAGAAAAATGTGGGTAGTATCAGGTTTACTCTCTAGAGGGAGAGTAGGATCGATCGATGATGGGATTGAATCGACCACACAAGAAATCTTCAGAGGAAGAGTGGGACTGACCAAGGAAGGGACTGGATCAGCAACTTTGGCACTCATCAAAGGAGAAGTGGGATCGACCGATGACAAAACTGGATCGACCACTTGGGTTTCATTCTCCAAGGGGAGAATGAGGTCGACAAGTGGAAACAAATAAACTGCTTTGGTGTCACTCTCTAATGGGAGAGTGGGGTCAATCAAGGATGAAAAAAGATCGACTACTTGGGTTACACTCTTTTGATGAAGAGTAGAGATGATCGATGATGGAACTGGATCAACTACTTTGGTGAGTGGTTCAATCGAGGATGAAACTAGATTGACCACCTGATCAACCGGATTGACCAGGGATGGAACTGGATTGATCAGTCCATCAACTAATGATGGGTTGGGGAAAAGCTTATGATAACCTTTTGGAAGTTAAAGTTTTTCCAAAAGAGAATAAGCCTCAGCCATACGAGGACAAAGATGAGAATAATGATCACCTTTGCATAACATGCAAGGGAATTTGACAGTTGTATTATTCTTACCAACCTTAACGTCACTAGTTGACAGGGTATCATCGACATGACCGACAGAGGCCAATCATGTGGAGGACCACATTTCTAATACCTTGGGAATATCAGGGCAATCCCTTAGAAAGTGGTCACCCTTACAAAGACTGCAAGGGAATTCATCAACACTCCCAATAATATTAATAGTAGCTGGTTGTTGGGATTCAACATCTGATGTTGTTGGAGCCTTGGTCCTTTTTGGGTTCTTATTCTTCTTCTCTTTCTGTTTCTTCTTCTTATGATCAACCTGGCTACTTGCTTTAGAGATTTCACTAGGCGAAGAAGGAGAAATGGAAGGAGACTTAATGGGTGAAGAAGGTGAAAAGTCGAAATGAGTTTTATGTGCGGGTGGTGTACTGAAATATAAAGTATTAGGTGCAGTTGAAACATTGGGAGGATTCAAGATGACCGAAGTGAGGAACAACCAAACTGGTATTCTGATGGTGAGTCCCGGAAGACTCACTGTGGCAATGTACGGAGGACCAAAGTTTCCAAATGAAGGAAAGGTATAAGGTTCCCTAGGAGAAGGGGTTCCTCCATTGGTACTCTTAGGATTTGATGCCATTAACACTGACTCAACCTAAGTTCCACTAAGTAACACAACCAACACACATTATGAATCTGTGAAGCAAACAATCAAACAAAATATTCCCACAATGAAACCACTAGTTGGTGATGAAATCCAACGTCGCGAGATCAAAATAGGAAGAGGCGGGGATAGAGTGGGTGGATCAGTTACGTTGGTGACCTACTTAACAGACTCATGCCTTGGTGCAAGCTTCCATGCAGTAATTGTGGATTAACCCTCCAAGGAGCCCGAGTTAGTTTGACCAACATCTGTTCCAAGTATAGTGATACTTCCCTTCACTGTCACCTCATGTGAGACCCTAAATATTATGGATACTAAGGTCACCAACTCGCAGTTAGCCCCTAGGCGAGTATAATCAACAGTCTGAGCCAAACGTATGGGCAGGATAAAAAGTCTGAAATCAACTTGAGAGGCTCCCACACATAATCATGGGTATACCCTCAAGTGACCCCAAATATACGATCCGACCACTACAAACAGTTGAACCACGGAGGGATAATCTCCGTAACTCACCCGAATGTGACCTCGTGCGCAACCCCTGTGTGAGATGGGGATCCCAGAAATCCTATATGACAATTGGATTTTCTCTCCCTATCGCAAGATGTTAAGTTTGTTTGATAGCTCTTGAAAGTTATCCTTTCAACCTATTCCAAATCCCTACACCTTAAACTAATGTAGGTTTGATAACAAAGATGTAAAAAGTCTGATAAATTTTAGTTAAGCATTGATTTTAGTGGTTGTTGTTTACTCAGAGGTGTATGAGAGTGAATATTGATGATACTATGACTCAGTTCCCAAAACATGCATAAGAAATGATAAGCAATATTTTCTTTCAATGAATGTCTAATTAAGGGAAGGAGAAGGATTTTCCTTTCACTGTTAAACACCAAGATGAAATGACCAAACACTAAGATGAAATGATCTCATGAAATAGTCCTCAATAAGGAATCCAATGCAATGTTAAAATGTTTGTATGTGACTAATAACCAATATATGTAAATCTTATTATGCTAATAGGACTTCAAGAGTTGTGAGATTTAAGCAATATGGAAGCAAACTTCACATAAACCAAAAGACACCCTTGTTGCGATCAAACAAGAAATAGAAAGCCAAAAACTCAAAAGGAGGGAGAAATAGCTTGGACAATATGAATCAAATATTAGAAAGAAAAGTACAAAAGACCTTTGAAACCCCTTACAAATTTTTCACTCATTCAGATAAACGAGAAGAAATCGACAAATTGACTCCAAATCGTGAAGGACAAATTGCAAAGTAAGGACAAATGTCAAAAAATACAAACAAAAGAGGATGAATTCTCAGAAATAAGGGTGTTTGAAAGCCAATATCAAGATGGACTGAGAGTATGGGGCCCTAAGCAAATGTCAAAACCTAGAAATAGCTTCAGAAGATGAAAATTCTAGAGAATTGCTCACAAAAATGGGGTAGCGCTATGTTGTAAGGGGCACCAGAGAATTCTAGTGCTATGTTTAAGGCTAAAGGGGAGTGCTATCACTCTGTGTAAGGATACAGGGGAGCGCTCTGCTCCAAAAACTCAGAAAAAAGTCCAGAAATTCAAAAAATCAATGAAATTTAGTCAATCAGGGTGATTCTGATGACATACTGAGGCAATCAAACAAATATAAGAATAAAAAAAAAAATGTGGAGAAGATAAAATCAGTGGGAAAAGGGCCAAAACAAGATATGGGAATGGAAATAAAAATCAGATCTCCTCCCCAACCGAGTCGCCAATTTTTGTTGTAGGTGAATCCCTTGTGGACAAGTGGATTCCCTCTTGGTATCTAGGCTCCTAAGGCCAAGACAGAAAGTGCTTAACATGGACACTAACTTCCTTTTAGATATAGTCAAGCTAATGGATCAAAGAGAAGGGGAAATATATGTACCTTATAAGCAACATTTTTCCTTGCAAAGTCCTAGCTGAGCTTCGATCTCAAACTCCCTGATAGGCCCTGTAAGAAAAAAAAGGTACAAAAGATTTCCTACGTTACTGAGATTAGCTCAAACATAGATCCACATACTGTAAATAAACTCATATAGAACAAGCATAAGTTTGAAAGAAACAGGCCAAGCATTGATTGTATTAATGATAACAAGTAAAAATACTTACAATCCTCTTAATGAAGGTGCAACAGCTTCTTGCAGTTCTCCTTGTCCCACCCCTTTTCTCAATCAAACTCCACTGATTTCTTTGATGGCATCTCACTCATGAGATCATAAGTTTGATGTAATTCTCAATTTTCATTGTCAATACCTTCTTATGAGATCATAAGTTAGGTATAATTCTCAATCTTCCTTGTGCCTTTCACCATGAGAAGGCCTCCTTATATAACCTTGGAGAGGTCCAACCACTTGAGATATATTTGGGATAAGTTGAGGGCTCCTCTCCTTTAGTTGAGGATCTCCCCTAATACCATGCCTTGACCATCTATTCGAATCCAACTACCTTCTGGAATTGAGGGATTCTTCCCTTATTTGCCTCAACAAACCCATAATTTTTTAAAAGAGGGTAGTGCTCCCCCATAAGGGTGCACAGGGCGCTCAAGCACTCCCCCAAAGAGGCTCAAGGAGCGCCAGCACTCCCTGATAGTGGATAGGGGAGCTCTCCTCTCCAAAATCCATTTTTTTGTTGTTTTTTCAATGGAAAAAGGTTTGTACTCCCTGTCAAGTGACTTCTCTTCTTCCAAACTAACCTTTGAGGTGTCTTAAGTGTATTTTTGATGTCATTAGAGGCACGACATAGGCAATATGGAAGTATAATGTTTGTGACACTTGCAACACTTGCGGACAAGATGCGACACTTACAACACTTGTAATGGCGACACTTGCGACACTATCGAAGTGAGTAATTTTGAGGTGTAACAATGATATGAAGCATTGCTTGTGCTCAGCTCCAATAGTCTCCTTACCTGATTTACAACAACCATTCGAAATTGAGACTGATTCCTCCGACTATTTTGTACGCACATTTTTCACTCAGTATGGCCATCCAGTAGCATACCATAGTAATAAACTCTCAGATATTGTCCATAAATACCCCACCTATGACAAAGAAATGTATTCCATTATTAAACATGTCATGAGTGGAAACATTACATTCTGGGAAATGAGACAATCATCCACACTAATCACAAGCCTTTGCAGTTTATATAGACACAGGGGAAGTTACATAACGACAGCCATCAAAAGTGGTCCACATACCTACACAAGTTTCATCTCAATAGTAAGTTTAAAATAGGGAGCACAAATCATGTTGTTGACTACCTTAGTTGCCCTCTCGTTGTTTCACTCACCACAATTCTCCATTCCTATGGGCATGAGGCATCTAAGTTGCCCCAAATTTATCAGCATGACCTTGACTTATCCACCACCTATCAGCTCTTTGGTACAGGTACAAAGCTCAACAATTTTCACATCCAAGATGGAATTTTATGCCATTTGGGCCACCTCTATGTTCCCACAAGAAAGCGTGAAAATATTATTTGGGAGGCTCGCTACAATCAGATGGCAGGACATTTTGGCATGGAGAAAATTCTGTATGTTCTACAGAAACATTTTTATTGGCCAAAACTTAGACAATACATTAGAAAGTATATCAGATCTTGCATTGCATGTGTCATTTCCAAGCCAACTATCAAGAAGCAAGGCTTATACACCCCTCTTCCTACTCCCGAGAGGCCTTGGGAATCCATCTCGATGGATTTCATGTCTATCCTTCCATCCACTAAGCACGACAATGATTGTGTATTTGTGGTGGTTGATCAGTTTTCGAAGATGGCCATTATCACAGCCTACAAGAAGAGCATAAAAGAGGAAGATACTGCCAAGATCCTCTTCGAACGGGTTTGGGTCCATTTTGGGATATCACAGACCATCACTTTAGATCGGGGTAACAGGTTCCTCATCACATTTTGGTCGAGTCTCTGGTCACTGTTGGACACCAATCTCACTAAATCCACTTATTTCCACCCCCAAATCGATGGCCAAATAGAGGTCATCAATCGAATGATTATGCACATCATGTGCATGTACAACTCTAAGAATCCATGTACATGGGATGAGAGTCTTCCTTATGTTTAGCATAGCTACAACACATCTCTCCATAGCTCCACCGACCATATCCCATTTCAGGTGGGGATGGGATTCAAACCCTTGGGTCCCATTGATGTTACACTACCTCTTTCAGCCACACAAGAAGAATCTTCTCGTGTTCATGTTATAGCAATATTTTCCTCACCCTATGAAATATTTCCCAAAAGGCCTTTTTCCATTTCCCCATACAGACTTATCATCCCTATTTTTAAGGTCCAAAGATAAAAAAAGATATTTTTCCACATGTACACATCTTGTGCACTATACAACATGGGTATACACAGGATGCTCCACTACAACCCGTGTACATCGAGATTTGTGCCAACAAATGAAAATTAATGTCGGGTTTCCATGTCACGACAGGAGATCTATGATCCTTGACCTTCCATATACTGGAAATGTTCCAACTCAGCCCTTCAGTTCCATTTTTAAGGCTATAAATAGGCCAATTATGAGCTATGGAAAAGGAGGAAGAATTCAACTTTGAGAGAAAAGTTACTCTGGAGGAATTATTTACTTCATATTGAGTTTTCATCCCTTTGTCCTTTAAGTGTGAACACAGTGTTCAGCCCCCAAGTTCTTCCCTTATTGATTGAGAACCTCATTGTTTCTCTCTTATGATATTACCTTTGGTGGAGGATTGAAGTGGTGGAGGCCCAACTATAAGGAACTTAGTTTCTCGGTTCCAAACTGTGCCGACACGAAACTCTGCAACATTTTCACTTCTGTTGATAATATACTAATAGAAATACTATTTTCCCGTCCAATTGATATCTTTGAAATATATTGAATCATTATTCCATGGGTGTATTTTTCTTGTTTATTAATGGATTATTCTATTGAATGTGCTAACATTATATAATATCACCGTATGCTTTCTTTTCTTGGTTTTTGAGGACTAGTTGCAGGTATATTGCTTTGGGTCAAGTGCTCAACGGTGGAATTCATCAAACATATGGACGAGGTAGGCCTTTTATCTTGTCTTTCTAACGTATTTTTTTTCATAGAATACTTGAGAAGAGAGTTGATTTCTGCAGTCATTTTTGTCTGTTGTTCTTTACCCTAGCCATAAAGAGATTTTCCTCGTAACTAAATTGGCAACCATACTAGGGATTGACTCTTCTCTCTTAGGGTTTGGAGTACTTTTCTCCTTAGATTTCTCTCATTTCTATTGTGTTTCTTGTCGCATCATGGCTTGAAATATTTTGTTCACTCTGGGTCTGAGTTCTCAACCTTCTCCCTTGCCTGGCCTTTTTTTGAATGATATGCACGCCTTTTTCCTTGATAGTCGCATACATACATAGGCTACCTCACTGCAGGATGTGTATATATGCTCTGTTTGAATGAGCAGTCATGTACATAATTTTTCCTTTCTTATTTTCTTGGTATGGTGACTGTTGGGTGGGATTTGATGTTTGCTAAGCCTTCTTGAGTCTCTGTAGTGCCTGTTAAGTGCTTCTGGGATGACAGGAAACCTATCTTTGGTTGAATTTCTGCGCAGAGTCTTTCTCATCATCGTTTCATTTTTTATTGTCCTTGTACATTAGGTTGGGTGTTTTGTTGCTTGATATCCTACTTGAGTTATCTCTATATATACACAGAGGAGTTTATATATCAAGTTTCTTTTCAGTCCATGCATTTTCATTTTTATTATATTCAAAATACAAAAAAAAATAGGCATTTTGCATTACTTGGCATTTTTGTCTTTTTGAGTCCTTGTCATTAGCTTAGTGCATATAAGGAAAGATTGCATTTTTACTTCAAAAATGTAGAGTTGAAATTGAAAATTGCATTGGTTCTTAGAAGCATATCATTCATTGGAATTTAAAGTTAAGACTTTGCATTATTTTCATATTTACTTTTCTTGTTGAGTCATAACGTCATGAGTTTCACTACCATACATTTTTGAGTAATCATAGGCAATAAAATTAATGCTATAATTTAAAATCAATTAGTCACGATTTGATTTTCTAGGGTACACAAACTAGCTTAGGATTTAGTTCCTTGGAATAGGATTTTGTGACTAAACTTCTCCAAGGCAATTAAATCAACATATGTGTTTGAGAAAGGGAGTGGAGAAATCCATTGTATAATTGGTAATATCAAGAACCTCCGATCACACTGGAGTTAATCATAAGGTCGTGTGAAGTCGATTGAAGGGATATCCCCTCGATACCTTCCTAGCATCAAAGATATTTCTGGGGATCTATTCATATCTGGGGATCTTGCTAGTGCCTTTACCTCCATGAGAGGTGGTACTTTCAAGGTTTCAGGATTTTCTACCCTACCCATACGATGGACCTAACTTACAACTGATCTCCTATGCATCAGTTATATAGTCGTTTATTAGTTGCTTGACTTATGTGTCTCATAGGTTACTTTCAGGGGTTATTCTGCATGTACCCTCAGTCAGATAAGGGTCAGACAACACACAACATTTATGGAGGATTACCTCTTCGGGGGGGATATGATCGACTCGTTGTTAAGCTCGGAAGGGAATTTATAATTGATTATGTTACCTCTGATATTTAGCACAGAGTCTCAGGCCCCTCTTGGGCAAGACATACCTTCTTTAGGGAGGGCGGGCACTTAGCCACTTTACCCAGTTTGTATGCATATTGTCTGTTTGACTTTTGGTCTTCTCTTTGATTACTAGTTGGCCTTAGGATAAATTTTTTATCTTTAGAGTCTTAAGTCATCGTGGAGTCGGACCAACCTCCCCTCCAGTCTCGTCGCTTTTTACATTTACCACCGGATTTTGCATCTTTGTCTTCTAAAAATCATAGATTTATTAGGAGTGGTACACACACATCCACCGTTCAGACTTCTGATTCTACAAGGATGAGTACTTAACCTAGTCTTCAGAACACTAGGAGCCCTTCGACTCCCACACCTACTATAGTTAATGGCACCCCTTCAACTCCTACAACCTCAATGGTTGTAGTGCCGAAGGAACCTATCATTACTATGGCTCGGCCTATAGTGAATGCTCAAGATACCACCTCGAACCCTTTTGGGTCTCTTGGCCACTCACCGAGCTATAATGTTCAGTCCATCCCTATGGCTTCTAGTCATTTTTTATATGGTATTCCAAAATTAACATCGCAGTTTTTTAAATCCATCCCAGCTACTGTCCCTAATGCTAGCATTAGGCTTGGGGGAAGTACACCTCTTTGCACTCCTTTTTTATTTGGTGGTTCTCAAATCCCTCAAATGACTCCTAATATGGGAGGTGTTCCTGCTTTTAACCCTGGCTCTAATCCTCTTACCTCTGGGTGGAGAAACCAACCTAGCGGAAAAGCTTCTGCTCAAGTTTTGTCCTATACCCCTACCTCCTCGGTGCAGATTCCGACCAATAATTTTGGAATGACGAATCGAACTCTATCCTATGGATTCTCACCTGGAGGAGGTCATTTTCATACTTTGGTAAACCCTCAAACCAGAGTCAATCCGGTTGAGGAAAATTTCTATAACCCTCAACAGAACATTCCTATTGGAATGATGCCCAACCCACCTTATATGAATCCTCCTGGAGGAGGGCCTTATAATCCCAGATAGGGCCATGGTGCTTACCAGAACCTTGGATGGGCTGAAAATCCTCAAGAAAAATCTTTCTCGAGAGCTTGGGGCCAGACGCCACAACCCCGTATCCCTTTTCTGTCCATGCTTAATCTTCTAGATTTGTCTAAGTTAATGAATGACCCCATGAGTCATGATTCTACATGGCCCCACATCCCCACCAAACTTCCTTCGGACATCCCGAAGTTCAAGGGTAAGAATGGAGAGGATCCTAGTGATCACGTCACTACCTTTCACCTTTGGTGCTCATAGAATTCCCTTAATGACTATCCATTTAAGATTATTTCAACGCACCCTCATCAAAATTGTTGTGAAATGGTCTTCCTTAACCACTTCCAGTTTCCCATTCATTACGATGTTGGCCTAGAACTTAAGTCAACTTTATGCCAGGACACCGCCCATCATATCTCATATCACATCTAGGAGTGGTGTAGATGGAAGAGGTTGATTAAGACCCCTATACCCCTAGCCTTTCTTTTAGAATGGTTCCTTAAGTCTTTGCACGCTCCTATCTCAAAGGATGTTTCTACTTCTAGGCTCACCACTAAGGAAGAAGAGATGTT
The DNA here is from genome assembly GCA_010110895.2 of Picea sitchensis. Lineage (NCBI taxonomy): Eukaryota > Viridiplantae > Streptophyta > Pinopsida > Pinales > Pinaceae > Picea > Picea sitchensis. Next base: position 24,547 of record SNQJ01S0050101.1, on the reverse strand, counting down.
TAGAGCCCATCAGTTAGACTTGATATATGCTCAGTCAAGTATGTTATACCACCTTCTTACGTGCGCACCACAGTTGACTTATGACCCTAGACAAAAGCCTGGACCTCATGCTGATGGAATTGTAGGTACCTCCAATGTAAAGTCCGCAGACTCGATGACAAGCCATATGAAAGAGTTTTCTCTTAACCAGTCTAGAGGAGGGTCAGCGTCATCTGTGTATTCCAACCCCACTCATTCGATGGATGTACATTCCATGCAATCGTTGGCTAACCCAAATGGTAACCAGCAACCAGGTGATAATAAGAAGAAAGGACGCAATAATTGTAAGGGTGGTAAAAATGATAATAAACCCAAGGACAATGGTAATAATGAGAAGATGAATAATAATGTTGGAGAGGGGAAACGAGAAAGACGTAAGGTAAAGTTTCTCTGTAAGCTTTGCATAGATGATCACCTTACCCATTTATGACCACAACTTCCAGAAGCTGTGAGGCTATTATACCTACCACCCGTCGTGATGACGAATCCATTTCCACATAACTAGCACATGGCCTCAAGTTCCTCAAACGCCATAGATGTGGTTGGTGGGAGTCAAAACCCACCGTTGAAAGATGAGGACCATTTGTGTATCAATATGGCCGATGTGAAGGTTAATGTAGCCACTCGATCTCGATATTATAGCTCTTCAAAAGCTATTCCTGGTCTAGAGTCCCCTCCTCCTCCTTCGAAGACAACTTTACAGATTGAAAAACTAGAGCCACTGCCTCATATTCCCAAAGGAGTACTCAAGCGGTCTACCCATAATCCAAATGCTAGAGCTACCTAGAAATACTCTATTGTTGGGGACCTAGGTCAAACCCCTTGTGCGATGTCATCTTTGGAGGTACTCCAGACATGTCCTTCATAGAGGAATGCATTACTATATGATTTAGGATCTCTAGAACCCAGTGGCTCAAAATTTATCAAGTTTGACATCACAGATGTGAAGTCTCTCTTGTCTTACCAGGTGGTATTCCAAATCCACGTGGAGTACTCAAAGTATACCATCAAATGTGTGGTTGTTGATGAAGGCATTGCCACTTGTGGGATGTCCCTGATCTACTGGAAAGATCTCGATTCTCTGACTCTTTCTAAGTCATCAAACATGTTTATTTCTTTTGATGGTCATTCCTTCTACCCTCACGGTATTCTCCTTCCCTTTCCAGTCCATTTAGGTGGGATGATGGTAGAGGTGGAGGTCGAGGCAGTTGATGCACCTCTTGATTATAACTTGTTAATAGGATGAAATTGGACCTATTCTATGGTCATCTTTGTATCGTCTATATTTCATACCCTTTGTTTACCTCATGAAGGGAAGATCATGATGATCAACCAGTTATCCTTTGCGTACTCTAGTCCTAATGCATCCATTGGACCATCGATCCCTGTGATAAAAAATTCTTAGCCGACAACTGAGAATATCGATGTCGGAATGTATTCTTCCCTTATGGTTACTTTTGACTTCACAACACTGATTCACTACGTTTACGCCTTGTCCAATAGGCTTGTTTCAATAGGGAGGTCCATTCCTTTTCGCACTTCCTATTTTAGTGATCCTTGGACCCTACCCTCCACGACTACATCTTTTGAGGGTCATCCACATACTAGAATTATATCACCAACCTCTGTTATTCATTTTGGAGATGGGTCGACAACCTCTTCTAGTCATGTTGAATACTAGAAACCAGATGCTGCAAGTCGTGTTGGGGGCACGATTCTAGTCATCACTACTCACATTGCACCTACATCACAAATCTCTACTAGTCATGTTGGGGATTCATCACCAACCTCTTCCAGTCATGTTTTGGATTTTATACTAGCCTCTGCAAGTCATCCTAGGGGAAGTCATACGATTGAGAAGCCTAGACATGTACAACATAAGCCCAAGTTCCTTTGTAGGCTTTGAAAAGGAGATCACCTTACTTGTTTTTTCTTGGCTACTACTATGTTACAAGAAGCGTGGTACTTTCCTGGGGGACCTTCGGGTTCTAAGTCATATTTGGATTCCCAACCTTATTTGGTTGATACAACAGTCATGCCGATGTAATCTTCGGCTGACACCCCTCGTCCTTTAGGGGTTGATGCATCTCTTGACCTTGTTGTCTTGCATCCTATTCAACCAACAATTGAAGAAGTGGTCATGTTGATGCGATCTTCGGTCGATCCCACTCTTCTCTTGGAGAGTGACAAGCCTAAGAAGTGACATTTTTGATGTAATCTTCGGTCATTCCCACTCTTCTTTTGGAGGGTGATGCGTCCTTCGACTATGTACTTAGCATTTCTAGTTTTGTACCTTCTTCACTAGGGAGCATTCCACTCTCTTTGAGTATGCTCCCTCCAAGTCCTAGGGTGGGCGAAAAGATTACCGAGTGATTTTCCCCTTTCAAACTCTTTAAATTGGACTGGAAAGGTCATGAATCTTAGTTAAGCTATTTTCCGACTTGATGAAAAAGAGAAAATATTTTAGAGTGATTTGTCCCTTTCACACTCGTTAAAATGGACTTGAAAGGTTGTGAGTCTTAGTTAATCTCTTTTCTGACTAGTTCAAAAAGCAAAAATAATTCCGAGTGATTTCTCTCTTTCACACTCGTTAAACTGGACTTGAAAGGTCATGAGTCTTAGTTAAGCTCTTTTCAGACTCACTTTCAAAAAGTGAAAAGATTGTCGAGTGAACTTGTCTCTTTCACACTCATAAATTGGATTTGAAAGGACTTCTATTTGGCATAAGTTTATCCCTTTTTCACACCAAGTAGACTAAAAGTCATAAAAAGGACATATTTTGGCATTAAGTTGTGATTGCATGTCATGCCCTTTCTTGCAGTATGGAGCCTATAGCCGATTCTCACTTTGCGTTATAAACCGTTTGCCTCAACATCTTTTGCATCCTCAACCAAGCAAAGCCTTGTTTATATCCTTCGCAATTTTACACCTTATACCTAGGATGGAACATTCCCCGGAGTGTCCATCTCCCGCATGCACTTACTTGCATTGAGCATAGCTATGTTCCACTGCTGGAACTAATTTTTCTTACTTGTGACACTCGTTTCCTCCTTTGTATCATAACATTCATTCATCTATGAAAAAAAAAAAAAAAGACGAACAGGAAGAGAGTATTATCTTGTATTGGTAGCAGTCGTGTCTCCTTTGAACAATGCACAAAGTTATTAAGTCCTTTGAATATGAGATCATTACAGAGTCTTCTCTACCGACTGAGTACTCTTCCAGTCCCTATAGAGAGTTTTATTGATACCTCCTTCATTTTACAGTTTCATCATTTGTTCTATGATGTTGGAGTCCTCCATATGTCTCATGCTCTTGTTCAAAGGAATTCTATCAACCTGTGTTAGCCACTCCTCAGAACTCTTGAATTTGCACATCATCCATACCCTCAGTTTGTCTCAAAATCACATGATACTATAGTCTTTTCATGCACCCTCACCCTACTTTCATCATTGGTAGGTAACCTTGAACCTAGTAGTCGACATTTCATCCTTGGTCATTGAATGGGTGGTTTACCTTGTGTTTGAAAACAAGACATTTATTCACACATTGGGATTTGTGTAGTGTATTGGATGTCATTATCCTTATTGGTGGTTTCCTCACCTTTGTCAGTAGTTTTCATCATTGGCTTCTATTTAGAGGGTCTTTTTCATGTACTGCTTTCACTTGGCACACACAAAAAATGCAGAGGGTCATTGGTTCGTGAACATGTTCTTCGTCTAATTTACACAAATCATGAAGCTCTTACTTTGTACCTTGTTCTAAATTATGAGAGATGCATTAACACTCTCCTTTCAGCAGGTTTCCTTCCATTGAATTCAACTCATTTATTTTGGATACGAGACCTAGAGTCTTATGAGTACCTTGAGGCTTGCAGTCATTAGTGGAAAGCTCTCTCACCATCGACAATTCAGAATACATCAATGTCTCATGATCAATGGATTCTTCAGGTGTTTGACACTGCCTCCTTTATTCATACTTTTAAGAATTTACTCAGTGCCTTGATACCTACTTTCCTTATCGGTAGGTTGTCACACATTTTTTAACGGTATACATCAATGACCGGTAATCAAACAATGTCTCATTGTGTTCGGCCTCAACTCCTTTATTCACCTGATGTAGACTTGCACCTTTAGCGGATTGTGTAGAATACTTGAAGACATCACTATGTTTCCGCAACTTTCCTAAGTTGTTGCTTCCTTTTCATTGGACCAGTACCTATATGACTTCAGTGATCATGGGAGATCACATCGTATTCCATTGTATATAGATATCTTCAAATTGGTTTTGAGACTAGTTCTTCTATGACATCTATTGGCATGTAACCTCATTTGCATTTGCCTATTCATGGTCACAAACACTTGTTTGGTATATTTTCACATGGATTTGCAGTGTAATTTTTATTGGCAGCCATGTATGCAAAGTCACTACAGAATGTAATGAGAAATGAGTTCATCTAGTTGGTCCCCTACCACTCCACTTCTAGGTTATTTATAATGTATTTCAGCCATCGTAGATACTCCTTTGACCTCACACATTGGGGGGCATCTGTTATAGCAAGATTTTCCCGACCCTATGCAATCTTTCCCAAAAGGCCTTTTTCCATTTCCCCATGCATACTTATCATCCCTATTTGTAATATCCAGACCTAAAAACAAATATTTTTCCACATGTACGCATCTTGCACACTATACAAAATGTGTATACGCAAGCTTCTCCACTACAACCTACATACATCGCAATTTGTGACAAAAAATGAAAATTAATGTCAGGTTTCCATGTCACAACAGGAGATCTATGATCCTCGGCCTTCCATATACTAGAAACATTCTGAATTGGCCCTTCAGTTCCATTTTGCAGGCTATAAATGGGTCAATTCTGAGATATGGAAAAGGAGGAAGAATTCAACTTTGAGAGAAAAGTTACTCTAGAGGAATTATTTGCTTCATATTGAGTCTGCATCCCTTTGTCCTTTAAGTCTGAACACAGTGTTCATCCCCTAAGATCTTCCCTTATTGATTTAGAACCTCATTATTTCTCTCTTATGATCTTGCCTTTGGTGGACAATTGAAGTGGTGGAGGCCAAGCTGGAAGGAACTTAGTTTCTCGGCTCTGAATTGTGCCAACATGGAAGTCTATAAAATTTTCACTTATGTTGATCATATACTAATAGAAATACTCTTTTTCCATCTAATTAATATCTTGCAAATATATTGAATTATTATTCCATGTGTGTATTTGTCTTGTTTATTAATGGATTATGCTATTGAATGTGATAACATTATATAATATCACCATATGCTTGCTTTGCTTGGTTGATGAGGACTAGTTGCAGGTATATTTCTTTGGGTCAAGTGATCAATGATGGACTTCATTGAACGTCTGGATGACGTAGGCCTTTTATCTTGTCTTTCTAGCATATTTGTTTTCATAGCATACTTGAGAAGATAGTTGATTTCTACAGTCATTTTCGTCTGTTGTGGTTTACCCTAGCCATAGAGAGATTTTCCTCGTAACATTTCATTCTGAGGCTAACAAAGCCACCAAATTCATTAAGCGGATTCATCACATCCACCAATAGGTCCATGAGATTTTTCATAAATCCAATGCTAAGTACAAGCAATGCCATGATCAACACCAGGTACTGCACCATTTTCAGATGGGGGACAGGTTCTAGTTACATTTGCAGAAATAGTTCCTTACAAGGCCACATCAGAAGCTCTTCCCACTTCACTATGGGCCTTACACTATCACCAAGGTTGTGTGTAGAAATGTTTTTGATCTCAACACTCCACCCTTCCTTGGTGTGCTCCCACTGTTCAATGTGGACCTCCTTCGACCATATTTTCCACCATTATTGGACACCTCAAAGATTGCAGAAGAGTTGAAACCAATAGAGTGCAACCCTGACAGCATGGAACATGAATCCACTGATCATATAGTGGACACATGGGTCAAGGTCACTCGCCAGCTGAGGATCCAACTTTATCTGGTTGTCAAGGAAGGGAAGATCCTGCACCAACGAAAGTGGCTCACCTGGGGCCAAATTCAACATAATATTCCTCAGTTGATGGGGGGAATCAACATAATGGAGACCATTTCTTCTTAAGGGGGGACGACTGATTGAAGGGGATATTGGTGGCCATCAACCTATTCCAATTGGCTCATCTTGATAGTTTTTAGTTCGATACGTTTTTTTGTAATTATGACATTTCTTTGTAATTGTGGGTTTTTCACTTCCACGGTTGTCCTAAATTCCTACACAGCATCATGGTGGATATTTTTGTCTTCTCAACTATTCCAACTGGCTTGTTTTTGAGATTTTCATATTAGTACATCTTTTATTACTTCGAGGGCCATTTTGGGGCCCTATACAGTGTTTTTTTGGCTTTCCATCGTCAAACTCAAGACAAGGTTAGGGTTTGATAGTATAATGTGTAGTTCTCAAAAATACCTTTCCAACGGTCTATCACACACCTAAAACAGAGGTCGTATGCAAAATTTACGACCCGGGGAAGTTGAGGTACCAACTTACCCATCGGGGCCCACATAACTTTTGGTGTTTCATCTCCTAGGCTTAGGTTTTTGGATGTCTAGGGTTTTGGAATTCATGATTAATGTTAAAAATCCTCTAGAGCCTTACTATAATCATTTTTCTCATACATATGTGTGTAGAAGCCACATCTCTTCTCAGAGATAGCTACCACCATTCGAGCAAGTTGTTTCAATTCTGCAGTTTTACATTTTCAGCCTATTTTATTTATTCAATAGAAGTTATTGTTCACTGGATATTTGTTGTTGTTCTCCATATCTATGTGTTATGGTATTCAATATGTTATTCATTTCGTTCCACTCATAAATCTGGATCGTTCAATATGTACCTGTAATGAAAAAAGATCTAAAAATAGTACACAATGTTATTTAGTGTCTTTTATTCAATTTCTCCAGGTTTCATTGCTTGGAACCTCTCAGAAAAGGTGTTATAGCAAGAATGGCATACCTTGTTGAATTATGGCTTATTCTAGAGACAAAATGTGTAGAGCGTTCCCCGCATGGAATATTTGTTGTATGGATATAAAAATGGTACACAAAATACTAAAGATTGTACTCTAACCAATACATTTTATCTTACTAAATTTAAATCTGTTATGAAGAAGTTATGACATTTTTACCTGAAACACTTGTTTTAGACTAGTTTCAAGACTAGCCACAAACATTATTTTCCAAGGAGTGTGACTCCAAAAATACAATGACCTAGAAGCTGAAGTTCTTATCAAAACTACTTGGATATGTTTCCTCAACGACCTCCATATTTCGCGGTCAAAATCATTCTAGAAAAAACATTTATTGCGAAAATGGTGAGATGACCTGTAAATAACATACCTTAGAAAGCATCATCAAAAGAATTTATCCTCCCTTGAATTTTGGCTTTCTTTACTTGACCTTCCCTCCGAAATTCACCTTAGATATCCTTTGGTTACCTCAGTCACTTGCAGATATTCAATATTCTCAAGTGTAATTAAAATGAGAGACCCTTTCCTCTTATTTATACTTTTATGTAGCTTCCTCAAGGGGTTACCTTCTAACCATCTTAAACCACTTTCCTTATTTTAGGGCTAACCCACTTCTAACCACTTGTCCACTTAGTAATTTCTCCATTAACTTTATTATTTAAATAATTTATGTTGTATCCATTTTCACTTATAGTGTGCTCATCACTTCACTTTATTATTTAAATAATTTATTCTTTGCAACCACTTTGACTACTTTGACCTTTGGGGGCTTCTATATGACTCGTGAGGTTTCTCCAACTTCACATGGCCATAACTCTCTAACCGTGAGGAGTTATGTGGTGTTCCACATAACACCGGAAATGGAATGACATGTACTATCCATATAGAATATTCTCACCTTCAAATATATTAAAAAGCATACCATTATACATCAAACAAACTTGGGTCCATTACCCAAACCTTTGTGCTACCGAAATTCGCTACCAGACTTTCTTCAAGGGTTGACATCAATGAAATCCAACCCAAATAATAAACAATCTCCCCCTTTGGAATTGATGGAAACACTATGAATAAATATTGAAGTCATATCACTCATGCTCCCCTTGCGACCATCTCTCCTCCTGGAACCATGCCTCTGTGATATTTCTCCAAGAATTTACCTTTGCATATGATAAATCTCCCCCCCTTTATCATCAATGGAAAAGGTATCTTTCCATCTGAGGTTGCTCCCCCTGACTGAAATCTTCCTGAAATTGATCTCCCAACCTAAATTGTCCTCTTTAGGGTTCTTCCTTGTGTAAATATATGACATATAAGATAATCATTTAAAATCATTCATTTTGTATTAGAAATTACTTTGAGTGTTTGGTGAAGATACTCAAAGGCTTCCCTTGGAAGAGGTTTCGTAAAGATGTCTGCCACTTTTTCTTTTGTTCCCACATATTCAACTTTGATGTTCTTCTCTACAACATGTTCCTGTAGAAAGTGATACTTTATTGGAATGTTCTTCGTCTTGGATTGCATCATCGAGTTCTTTGAGATATTGATGGCACTTGTATTATCACAATAGATTGGAATGGGCTCATCATACTTAACCTTTTATCTTTCAAAGTTTGTTTCATCCATAGAACCTGAGTACAACATCCTGTTGCTGCAATATACTCTGCTTCAGTTGTAGATAATGATATTGATGATTGTTTCTTGCTTAGCCAAGATACTAAACACTCACCCAAGTAGAATTTTGCTCCACTAGTGCTTCATCAGTGATCAATGCAACCTTCCCAATCTGCATCTATGTAGGCAATAAGTGATAGATCATTTCCTTTTGGATACCATAATCCAAACTATTTTCTTCCTTTCAGATATATGAAAATCCTCTTCACTGCTAATACATGTGATTCCTTTGGTGATGCTTCAAATCATGCCACCTATCCAACTTTCTGCATTACATCGGGTTTGGATGTTGTCACATATAGTAAGATACCAATCATTGCCCTGTATTGCTTCTGGTCTATAGACTTTGAATCATCATCTTTTCTCAACTTGAAATTGGTTTGCATAGGAGTGGAAATTGTTTTGCAATCTTCCATTCCGAACCTCTTTAGCATTTCTCTGATATACTTAGTTTGAGAAATAAAAATTCCTTGGTTTCTTTGATGTATCTGAAGACCCAGAAAGAACGATAGTTCTCCAAGTAATGACATTTCAAATTCATTCTGCATATCCTTTGCAAATTTTTGGCTTAACCTGTCATTAGTACTTCAAAAAATAATATCATCAACATAAACTTCACTTAATAAAATACTATCTTGAGTTACCTTGATATAGAGGATGTTGTCTACACTTCCTTTTCTGAACCGTTTATGTTGTAGATATTTATCCAATCTAGAGTACCATGCTCTAGGAGCCTTTTTTAGACCATACAAGGCCTTCTTAAATTTACACACATAATTTGCATTCTCTGACAATTGAAATCCTTCTGGTTTTTCAATGTAGACTTCTTCTTCAATTTCCCCATTCAGAAAAGTTGATTTCACGTCCATTTGATACACTTTAATATTATTGGAGCATGCATAAGCTAAAAGCAATCAGATTGCTTCCATTCTGGAAAAGGGGGAAAGATACATACCAATATATCTTTGTTCCTTGTAACTTGTCCATCTTCAGCCAATTTATTTATGAAAACCTACTTTGTGCGAATCAAATTATTATTATTTGGTCTTGGAACCAATTCCCAAGTGTCATTTTTCTCTATTTTATCCAATTCTTCATCCATGGCCTTATTCCATAATTAATCCTTGTTGGCCTCTTTAAAAATGCTTGGTTCAATCATAGATAAGAGTGCTAGGTGCATTTGTTTTGGTGAAGATATTCTTCTTCTAGTCTCAACTCCTATGTCTTTGTTTCTCATAATTTGATCTGAAGGATGATTCATTTGTATGCATTTTCTAGTTGTCTTTCGAGCAACTTGTTGAACTTTCTCTTTTTCTTCTGTATGATACTCTTCATCTTCCCCTTCTACTTCTTCTTCATCTTTTTCTTATTCTTTGTAAAGTTGTTCCATTGATTCATTTTCTTCTTCCTTTAATTCTCGTCCACCTGTTTCATCAATTGTTACATTGATGCTTTCCACAACTTTGCTCAACCTCAAATTGTAACACTTGTATGCTTTCCTTGTGCTTGAGTAACCAAATAGTACTCCTTTTTTCCACACGAGAGTCAAAATTTTACATTATGCCATCTTCTCTTTTGATGTAGCATTTTCTTCGAAATACTCTGAAGTGATTCACATTTGTTGGTCTTCCTTTTCGTAACTCATAGGGAGTTTTGTCATTGTTGTTTCTAAGAATTAATCTGTTTTGAATGTGAATTGTTGCAATGTGTCCAAACAATGTTTGTCAATTTTGAATCCATTAGCATTGTTCAAGCCATTTCCTCTACTATCTTGTACTTTCTTTCAACAAATCCATTCTGTTGAGGTGTCCTAGAAATGAAGAATTGCCTTTTTATCCCATTCCTACTGCAGTAGTCCATAAATTCTTTTGAAGTGAACACTCCTCCATTATCAGATCTCAAACATTTGATTTTTGAATCCATTTCATTTTCAACCATTTCCTTGTAGACCTTGAAGTTTTCAAAATCTTCTAGCTTATTCCTAAGAAATAAAATTGCAGTCATTCTTGTATAATAATAAACTAATAATATAAAATATTTCTCACCTTTTAAACCCTTTGTTGTAGTTGGTCCAACTAGATTAGTATGAACAATTTCTAGTGGTCTTGTCATTGAATATTCATTTGATTTGAATCTGGTTTTTATTTCCTTTCCTTGTTGACAATGCTTGCATAAAGTGTTGATTGGTTTCATGTTCTCAGGAATTTCTCTAACTGATTTCTTTTTTCTAACTTTGAAAAGGTTATCAAAGTGCATGTGACCCATTCTTTTGTGCCATATCCAACTTTCATATTCCTTTCCTAGAAAACACTTTTCATTTCCAATTTCACTTAATACATATATGTTGCTTGAAGTTCTTGCAGTTGTTGCAATTAATTTTCCTAAACCTTATTTTCTTATCTCACACTTATGTGAATTGGAAGTAATTTTATGACCTTGATCACACATTTGACTTACAATTAGAATATTATGTTTCATATATTCTACTAGTAGAACATTTTCTTCCTTGGTATTCTTGTTTCCAATTATGGCTATGCCTTTTCCAATGATTTTAGTTTAATCATAATTTTTGAAGGAGATTGATCCATCTCTTTCCTTTCTTAATGTAATAAACTTGTCTTTATCACCTGTCATGTGTTTTGAACAGTAACTGTCAACATACCACCCATGTTTCTTCTTCTTAGCTTGTAGAGAAAGTATGAATTATTCATTGCTATACTAATTATGTTTTCTTATCCATCTTCTCTTCTGAGGTTCCTATTTGTGACTGTTGTAGTTTTGTTGTGGTTCTCTAGAAGGGACTTCCATTCTACAATTTTTGGCCATGTGTCCAAAGTTGTTGCACTTGTAGCATTCCACTTTAGTGCTCAATGATTCAAACTTGTTGTAGCTTCTTCTTTGTGTTTCAATAGGCCTTCTTGGATAACCATTTTGTGTATGACTTTCAAATTTGTTTATGTTCATCCTATTAGCTTTGCAATTTACATATTTATGTACAAAATTATTGCATGCATAAAATAAACCAAAAAAAATAGTTTGATACCTCGGAGTTGAAGATCTTCTAAAAGGAGTTGATTTTATGGATCCTTCTTCGTCTTGAGGCATGTTTGTTTCTATTTATCATTGATTCTAAAATTTGAATCTTCTTGGTGGAGGACTGTCCTTGTAATCTTCCTTGTAGGTCTTCCTATCCTATTTGATTGTTTATGCATAACCTTTTGGATATGTTTCTTGTTTTGTTGTTTTGGAGCTTGATCCCTTTTCTTTCTGATTGTATCCAAATTTGGACTTGTCATGATGAGGATTCTAACTGTTGATAATGTCATTCAAAAATTTTGAGTTTTTCTGCATATTTTTCATTTGAAGATCCTTTCTCAATGTGACAATCTTTGCTTCCAAATTTCCAATGATCTTGTCTCTTTATTCTAGTTTTTCTTTGAGTGCTTCTTCAATTCATTTATCTTCTTCTATTTGAACCTTCAATTTCATGATTATTTGTTCTAGTTCCTGATTGTCTTATTTCTTGTCTAGTTATGCGTGTAGCTTCTTGTTTTTATTCTTTTCTCTTCTTATAACTTCTATGGAACTCAACAATTATTCTCGGTAGTCAACTTATGCATCTTAATATTCTTCTTCGATGTCTTCTTTATCAAAGTATTCTACTTCCATGAATATAACTCTTTTTATCTCACTATCACTGACTTCATCTTCATCTGATGAGATGTCTTCTTTGGTGCATAAGCTTTTCTTCAAAGATTTATTTTTTGTTATTTTTCATTTATATGTTTGTTTTATATTTGAGTAATCTTCATCATTCCTCTTATTTTCTTTTGGGTACATTTGTCAACAAAATGACCAATACCATCACAATTTAAAAAAATGAATGGAAGCTTACCTTTATATCTTTCGTTGGTTCCCTTGTTCAATCTTCTGACAAAGTTGGCCACTTATTCTTCATCATCTTCTGAGAAGTCATTGCTACTGCTATGTTCCTTTTTCTTACCCTTTTTCTTTGACCTTTTGGATTCTTTGAAAGTTTCTTCTTTTATATCTGGATTTTCTTGTTCAGTTCTCATTTCATATGCTGTGATGATTCCATGTAATTCATCCATGGTTATTGAGTCTAGATCTTCTCTTTCTTCTAGTGTTGATATCTTATGATTAAATCTCATAGGAAGAGATATTAGTACCTTTTTAACAATTACAGATTCTTCAATTTCTTCTCCCAATCCTATGGTTGCATTCACTATTTCATCGACTCGTAAGAAGTAAGCTACAATATTCTCATCTTCCTTCATCTTTCGTTGTTCGAATTGACATCTATAAGTTTGAAGTTTTGCTTCTTTGACTGTTGAATCTCCTTCATAAATATTTTTAAGTTTGTCCAAAATATCATATTTACAATGTACAACTTTGGTATATACCGATTCACCAAGACCATTCAAAAGTGCATTTGTGACCTTGGAATTATTTTGACTGAGTTTCATTCTTTTTCACTTATTGGTAGAGCTGTTGGTTCTTTATATCCATCTACTATTAATTGACAAATTTCAAATCCCTATGCCTGTATATATGTTTTCATCCTTCTTATCCAGAATGCATACTTTTGTCCATCAAACTATGGCATTTCGTTTTTATATATGTTGTTTCTCACCATGATCTACCTTTCAGTGGTTAAACTGATTTTTGAAGGAACCATCTCTGAAACCAATTGTTGGATTACTAAGAGGGGGGTGAATCAGTAATAGAGAAATTTAATCATTTTTAACCATAAAATGAAAGTTTTATATCAATGTAGAATTATCATCAAATAGTAATGAACAAATGAGCAATCATACACATACACAGTACACCACTGGTTTTACGTGGAAACCCAAAGTGGGAGAAAACCACAAAATGTTTTTTCTTATATGTCTTTAAGAATTACATTCATTGGAAGAACCAACTTCCTTTGTTTTCTAGCTACAACTGGAAGGAGGATCCAACCCCCTAGTTTCTCAGGCTAAAACCTGAGGGAAGCTCCAACTCCCAATTCTCTGGCTACATCCAGAAGGAGGCTACAACCCCCTATGTTTTCTAGGTACAACCGAAAGGTGGCTACAATCACCTGTCCTTTCCCCATCCAACCGGTCTATTGTGGAAGTAGAATGATGGAACCACTGTCAACTATCACTATGAGATACACTGCTATAAACCTGTACCAATAAAATTGCACCAAACAACCTGTAGTCAACTTGTACCATAAACAAGTGCATGAACCATGCACCAACCTGTACCTCAAATTGTACCATCAATGAGTGCAACAACCATGCACCAAATATTTACCAAACCTGCATAAAATATAGATAAACTATGACTCATCAATATGTACCAACATTGTTCAGCCCTAATATTGGCTCATTACCACTTAATTGGGGCATATTAGATTAGTAATGTTATTTTATTTATGTCATATTTAGGCCATTAGTTGTAATTTAGATTAGTAATGTTATTTTATTTATGTTGGCTTTAGGCCATTAAACCTCCTAGTCTCCTATATATACCAAGGAGACATTTTCATTTTGAAT
>SNQJ01S0050100.1:11055-42420 GCA_010110895.2 Picea sitchensis | reverse complement strand
GTTGAGTACTTTTTCTGAGGTTTTTCTATGCTATATTGATATTTGGTTCTTAACAATTAATAGAAATTTCATTCATGATATGTGGATGTAAGAGCCACTTTTTTGCATTCCTGAAAACGTTTTAATTAAGAGAAAATTCATTCATAATAAGGCACAAAGATTAATCATTCAACAATGAATCAATCAAAGACACAAAGATACTCATTCACATAAACACAAAGATTACTCATTCATAAATGAATCACTCAAAGATGCAAAGATACTCATTCACAAAAATGCAAAGATTTCTCATTCATAAATGAATCACTCAAAGACGTAGAGATACTCATTCACAAAAATGCAAGGATTAATCATCCAGAAAATGCAAAGATTTATCATTCAAGCACAGAGAATTATCATAAGAGGAAAACGCAGAGATAAGTAAGGGATAGATAGTTGGGTGAAAATTATCCTTCACTTATTATCCATGCACAGGAAAGCAGGGCATTTGAATCTATAAGTATTTAAACATCAGAGTGATGACCATCGATTCAACTCCTAGATGACAACTCAGGCACAAACTAATAACTAAAGGGATAAGGGACATAAGATAAAAACTCAGTTTTTCTTCGCATTAATCAATAAAAAATAAATGCAAAGAAGTCATTGCAATCAGAGGTTGGGTTCGCCACGGGAAATCAATTCAAAATATAGCGAGCGAGGGGATTACAAATACCATAGGCAAGTAGGTGCAAGAAATCTCATGTCAATGAAATCTTCAACCGAGCATAGAAAAATAACATGCGTAAATTAAATTTCATTGCAAGTAACAACTTTAACATGCGTACCTTAACCAAACGTGAATGTTTCGAAGTTGTTGTCCCACACGCGCGCTCTGTCCAGCTTCCGCTTTCCAACCGATGTGACCTCACTGGTACCTCCCATCCAACACTAGGGGTAATCTGCGTCCCCCTGAGCCACCCTAGCCGCAAAAGGGCCACGCACACAATATCAAAGAATGTTATCACCCAACTCACCTCGCAAGGTCGAGCTACCACTCATTACCTGAGCTGGGTATCCCAACTCCCATAAGAGAAAGTTCAGTCAAGATAAACTTTCAGCAGTGTAATGTTACACAAAAGGATGAGATCCATACTCCTCCTCCATCATTTTTATAGAGTTTTTAAGTAATTAGTTTCCCAAATTCTCATTAAATTCCTTTTTCAGTTAATCAATTTTGAAAAACTTCCCACATACACATGTCACCCGATCCCCTAGTTGCACCAGGAAATTAATTCTATTAATTAATTAAATGTTCCTATTTCCCTCATCCACCTAAGAGCATTCCTAAAAATGCTCCTCGGTGTCCCAAAATTCCCTTACACTTCTTAAATGTCTTACGCCTTACTTAATTCCTAGTTGAGTTCATAATTAGAAAGTTCTAAAGGAAAGATTTCTTACTAAGTTAGACATTCATCTTTTTCCTTATGTTTCCCCTTTTCTTTAAGTTTCCTATTTCTTTTAAGTTTCCCCCTTTTTCCTTTTTAACTAAAAATCAATTTAGCAAGTGTAGATAAAACAACCCTTTTACCCTTTTTTCCATTTTAATTAAAAATTGATTTAGCAAGTGTAGATAAAACAACCATTTACCCTCTTTTCTTTTTAACTAAGAATTAATTTAGCAAATGTAGATAAAAACAACCATTACCCTTTTTTTAAAATTAAACCTCCATTATAATTTTGACTTTAATAAATAAGTTTGAATTTCTTACCCCCCTTCTTGTTACATGTTTATTTATTTATTTATTTATTACCACATGTTCTACTTAGACCTAGGTTTTAAATTCACTAGGCTAGGTGACATTTTTAAGGGAAAAATTGTTTTTAAACTTTACTTGACACATCATTCATTTTAAGGTCGACTAGGTTTATTCACTTACCAGTTAAAATCACGACGTGACCTTCAGGATGCACTATGTGCTCCAAGGGTGCCACTCGCCTCTTTCATTTTTCCTTGCATGACATGCCCTTCAAGACGCTCTATGTGCTCCAAGGGTCTCACTCGCCTCTTGACTGAATTTGGTAGACGTCAAACCCCTGGAGTCAATACTCCGCCAGGTGATCTTGTGGGAGACTAAGGGCCTCTAAGGAATAAGGCCCCTACCTTATTGTGTGCCCCTTAGAATCATCGTGAGCGACTGTCACAGTCTGCCCTCAAGGAATCGTGGGTCTTCTCGAACTAGGTAATCGTTAACCTATAGCTCGAGCCATGGAGGGAGTACTAGTAGATTGTGGCAGGGTTGTTTCCACACCTCTCCCTCAATGTCTTTGGTTGTCCTGCATGACCCCTCTACTCCACATGTGAATCTAGTCGACAAGTTATCGCCAATCTGTATCCATCAACAAATCATGTTAGAAATAATAATCAATCATCATAAAATCTAATCATATGTACATATGTCACATCAACAACATTCAAACCCAACAGTCCACTCTCTGACTCGATCCAGAGTCCAAGGGGTTTCATCGATGCCTCTGCATCCTCAATTTCCAAAGTCCTGCACACTCACGAGAAACTAGTCAATAGCACCTGTCTATGTAAATACAACGAAATAACATATCATCAAATCCATAATATCCCATAATTATAATCAAAATGACCAATAATATAATAACATGTATCACTTGCATGCAAGTGTCCTCAAAGAATAAGTTCGCTTAGTGTGCGCAAGAGCGGGATGTTACATATTGGTTACATTTGAGGCACTTCATTGATGATATATTATGGTACATGGTGTATGGTATGATTGATACATATCATGAGTGATATGGTATGTGGTTTATGCATGAGATAGTGTAGGTTTGATACATGGCTGATGTACGTGATATGGTACATGGTTGATGTACTTGGTATGGTACATGGTTGATGCATGGTATGGTACAGGTTGGTGTACATGATTGATGTAAATGGTATGATATGGGTTGATGTACATGGTATGGTATTGGTTGATGTGCATAGTTGATGCATGGTTGATATAGGTTGATGTACATGGTTGATGATTAATGTACATGTTTTGGTGATAGTCTTGGTATCCATGTGAGTGGATCTTGTTATAGTTTTTGGATGATGGTATATCAGTGACAACGACAATGACAATTTGGTTGATGTGACAATGACATCGATAGTTTGGTTGATGTGACACTAACAGGTTGGTGATAGTGGAAGTTACAGGTTGATCAGTGGTAGAAACAATGAGTCTACACTCATATTTTAGGGTGGCAGGAAGGGGCAGGGAAAGGGGGTTATACCCTCCTTCTGGTTGGTGCCTGAGAACTCAGGGAGTTGGAGCTTCCTTCGGGTTGGTCCCTGTAAATCAAGGAGTTGTAGCCTCCTTCCGGTTGGTGTCAGAGAAATCGGGGAGTTGTTGCTTCCTTCAGGTTGGTTCCTATAAATCAGGGGGTGGGTGCCTCCTTCCAGCTACTGCTGGATAATTTGGAAGTTGGTTCTTCCTATGAATGTATTATTGATATATATAAGAAATCATTATGTGGTTTTCTCTCATTTGGTTTTCCACATAAATTATGGTGTATTGTGTATCTGATGTGATATTTTTTAATGGTACTATTTATGGTTATATGCTCAAATTATATTGAATGAAATCATAAATTATATATTGTTGATAAAGTTGAAGTTTATATATTGTGATTGAAAATGGTAAAAAGTGCTCATATTGATTCAACCCCCCCTCTCAGTATTCCAACAATTGGAATTAGATTCGGTCCTTCAATAAAACATCCTAACCACTGGAAGGTAGAACATGGAGAGAACCAATATGTACAAGAATGGAATACCATATTTTGATGGACAAAACTATGCATTCTGGAGAAGAAGGATGAAAACATATGTACAAGCATTAGGATTTGATGTTTGGAAATTAGTAGTAGACGGATACAAATATCCTACCACTCCCCCAATAAATAATGACGTTGTTAATGCTCTGTAAATTCCCAGAGGTTTTCAGGAGGTAGAAGAAATTTATCATAGGTAACTTTATCCAACCACTTAAAAATTGGGATCTATCCCTACCAGTTTCAGAGAAGGATCTCTCTGTAAGATTCAGATATGTTCGGATTTTTAATATTAGGCTAGTTAAATTAATAGGATTTTGTTGTTTTGTTTTATAAATATGGCTGAAATATTGCTCACACATCCATTGGGCTATGTTGTATGTGTTATGAGTTGAGATCAAAGAACAAATTTTATAAGGTTTCTTCACAAGGCAAGGTAATGCAAATGTTGGATCATTTAGAATTAAAGCGATGGAAAGGAAAAAAAAGGTGAGATAATCAATCACAACAAAGAAGCATTTAATAATTTTTTTATCACAATATCAGAAGAATAACATTCAGATATTTAAAATCCAGAAACAAAGTATACGAAGATAAATTCTGCACTTAACCTTATTTTAAATGATCAGAGATAGAAAACAAATTGGTAACGAAGTAAGATAAACATTAAACAATGAGACATAACATCACCAATGTTAACGTGTAGGAATCATGTGAATCATCCTTTTTATTACTGGTAGATATCTCCATAATGATTACAGATTATATCTTGCTTGGGCGTAAAGATCAACCCTCAATTCTTCGAAATCTGAAGTATTTATAGAAAAATTACAATTTGGTCCTTTCATTAATGATCATGACGTGGTAGAATCAAAATCTAACTAACTAGATGACAAAATACAGAAATGTAGGAAATGCCAATGATCTATCAAATTCTTTGTGTTGATTTCGAGGAAGGTTGTTGGTGAGTCATCAACTTGACTTTGACTTCTCTGTGTGTTGACTTGGACATCCATCTCATCATTACTCAATCAGAGTTCACAGGTCATCCCATGTCTTTTGACTGGGGATGGTGATTTTGAGTAACCTTCGGTAAACTTCATCCATCTCTGTGTATTTGGAAAAGGTGGGCTTGGTGATGAAGATGTACTTGAACTCGTGTTGGATGTTGATGTCCAACTGCAGAGTCTCCAAAAATGATTTACCAGTGATACTTCCATGTATCCCTGCAAACTTAGAACCATCATTTTCCATTGTGATGATCTTATTTTTTCATTCTGAGAGGGTAATCGACTTATCATTGATCACAAGTAACCTGAGTAGCCCCTTCTTATGTAGTAACCCATTTTGCTGAAAAACCTTTGAACTCAAATGTCCATTGCTTGGGACCTTTCCTCCAGTTGAAACATTAATCCTCTCTTGTTCAAAACTTTCTTGACCTCAAGGATAGTTTATGTTTTATCCTCAATCTACAAGGCCTCTAGCTCCACTCTTGTTTTGGAATTCAAGAATCTGATAATTTTGTTTGCCTCAGTAGGCATTTCTCCTATTTATCCTCTGATCTTATCAATGGCATGTTTGCTTCTCTGTATTAGTTCATGTTGCTCGAACATAATCTGTATAAGTGGCCAAATTTCTGTCATGGATTTTCAGATGTCCATCCAAATATTTTCTTTGGCCTATGAAAGTGTTTTGGCCATGACTATTTATTTCTGTAGCTTCTGCAATTCTTGCTTGAGTCTTTGTGTTGTATGCAACTCTGTATTGTAACTAGACTGGAAAGTGGCCTTCAATTTCTAGAGGTTATTGATCTCATCCTGCAATCTTTTGATTTCATGTCCCTATAAAGAAATGTCTTCCATGGACTTTGCCAACTTTTCTTATGCCTATGTGGTTGTTACTGAAGTTGTTGTAGCTGCACTGACCCCTGTGAGAGGAACTGCATTAAGTGGAACGACTGCCATTGGCACACTCTGCTCTTTTTATTTGATTAGCTTCTCCAACTCAGCTTCCATATCCTTGATTTGAGCATTCTTTTCCATGATCAACTTCAACATTTCCTCTTTATGGCCTTTAGTCTCAGCCAATTCTTTAGCATCTGGGTCTTCTGTGGCATAGATTTTCAGTTGTTTGCTTAGGGAGGTTATGTTAGCATTCTTATTCTTAAGGATCTCTTCTGTTGCTTTAACATTGGATGGATCATATCCAATTTTGAGTACCAGTTCTTCAGAGATTTTATCTTATTATCCTTTTCCAAAGAAGACACCTTCTCTAACTTCAGTTGAGTCTATACTTTATTCAAAGAAACCTGCAACTTTGCAGCAGTCTGGAGGTATTGGCCAAGGTGGAAAAAATCATTTCTCCAGTCTGTCTGTGAAGATCCATATGATCGGTCGGATGTACATATTTTCTATCAAACTCAAATGTTGACCTTTTGTAATCAGAAATTGTTTTGGGTTAAGGCACCTATGCCTGCAAGTATGCCATGTGAATCCTCCCTTTTTTTGTGTCAAAGGCAGAGAGAAACATATGATGGGTTGTAGATGTTTGCTTCCATAATTGTTCATAGGTTCTTCTAGTAAGCATCTCATTCTTCTTCTTAATCAAGTTATATTTCTCAAAAATGCTAAGCTCTATAGACTCTTGTGTGGGCTTAGTAGTCAATGTGGTATCATTTTTCTTCTTGGATGAAGAAGTAAATATCATTTGTTGGCTTCCTGAAAGCAGTGGTGAATGTTCTCCCTCCATTATGGTGGACTGTGTCTCCTCTCCTCCAGACCTGTCAGGTGTATGACTAGTCTTTGGTCTTTTCCTATAAACTCGGAAGTCTTATGTTGAGACTTCAATGACTAAGGGGAGTACATCATTTATGGGCCTCTTCTCTACTAGTACCTATGGAGTAGTTGTTTGCGAAAAGGTTGTAGGAGAAGAATGTGGTTCAATATCAATTAAAGTGTTTTCCTCCCACTGTGTTTGGTTCATGAATTTCTCTATCTCTGATCTAGGCACATGAGCATAGGGGGAACTTTTGTTCTTCAATCTAGTTTATGTGATAACTCCATAGGGATCATACTACCAAGGAAAACTGAGACTGAACTTCATTTATTTTAATAGCTTATTGGATTCTTCCCATGCAGCTTTGTTGTTACAGATAAAAGATCCTATCTGTCCCTTGATCCTCAACTGTTGTTTCTTCTTAAAATCCACGAAATGAATGTCGTCTGAATTAATCATCTGCCTGATATATTCCAGAGAGAATATCCTGGCAGACAAGTATTTGGGCAGCTTATAGGGGACCATCTCACATCCATAAACTCTGATCTATGTGTGGTCCTTGTATAGATACCAATCGTCTATTTTTGCAATGTCTGACAGGTGCAAGATCCTTTGGATCTATTCATTTATCCTAGGTTCTTTCCATCCACTTAACATGCTCACCACTGGGTGGTAAAACTGGTCGATGAACTACTTAAAATAGAACTCGGATGAGTTCTTTCCCAGTAATGATGTCCAAGATGTGACTGGTTTTGGATTTCCGTCTGGGTCGAGCTTCTGCATGAAGAAAGGAAACTTCTCTGATTGAAAAAATATGAACATGTATGCCAATATTGATGAGTACCTGAACATACCTTTTGTAGGAAATCTGAAGAGTTGTTCATGAATGTTATCAGCCAAAAACTGGTTGAAATTGAATTGGGTGGTGGCCTTCTCTTTGGTGCAAAAAATGGATAGGAAAGCCAGGATGGGTTTGTCCACCCACTCGTCTAAGTAATATCCGAGTAGACAACATAGGGAGAAAATAATTTGGTTACCTTTCTCTAAGAAAATGGAGGAATGGTAGGGGGGGATTTTTCTTGGGTAACTGGGCACTTTTAGGGAGGAAAATCTCAAAGATTTGTGCTCTCTAGGGAAAAGATAACTTCTGGTATAATTCGGTCAGGACTTCAATGAAAAAAAGGGAAAGGGATTCAGCTCTGGGTACCTGCATCATTTGTTCTATGGTTTCGGATGTAATGGTGAAAATGGTCTCTCCAAATGACGAAACGATGGATCTCTGATCGGGGAGATAGTGTGCCTGGCACTTGAGGGCGAATTCGAGGAAGTCGTAAACTTGGGGGAAGAGGTACAATGAGATATTGGACTCCCAGAGCCCAATCTCATCACTCTGATCCATAAATGTATCTTTGAGCCAGAAGTGCAATTCAAAGAAGTCGAATTCTCACTTCGGCTATGTAATTAAGTGATCTTTGTCGGCTAACAGAATTCGGTCCAGATCAATAGGAGGGAGTGTTATCACTGAAATTTCATCTGCAAATGGTTACAAGAATTCAACATATCCAAACACCCATTAGTTCATCCATGGCCCAAAAATGAATTTCCAAAGGGCACAAAACTATACAACTGGTTATAAAATCAGCATGCATCAAGGATACAAAGGAAGCGTGCGCACATGCGACAATAAAAAAACGTCGGAAAAGAGCACATGCGCCTGATGCGCGATTGTGGACGCAAAAAGCCGCGCACACCTCAGAACAACACATTTATGATTTTGGTCGGCCTTCCACCCACTTCTGGTTCATCTCCCAAGTCGATTTGACACCCAAATTTGAGCTGAATCCGAGTGGGGGGTTGGTCAAAGACCTAAGGGTGCCCTAAAGATACCCTTGTTCACACTAAACACTGGTTGAATAATGTCTCAAAGCTTTGATATAAAAAGAGGCCATGGGTGCACTATATTTTCAAGGAATTCATTTGTATTGTTATCCTACCTATATTCTCTTAGAGGAACCTCTTTCTTTACTAGAGCATACAAGCACCATTTCATTTGGCCATTCACATCACCTCTTGAGTGAATGAGCTTTGGATTTCTTCACCATTTCCTTCTAGTTTGCTACTTGTAAGAAGATCTCAATTATTGGGGATTCAAGAGCCCTCCCTTGGAGGAAGAGGGGACCCATAAGTCTCTCTTTCTCTTTGGTGTTTTCCCACTAATACAACTTATCCATTGGTGGCATGCATGTTGCTTATTTTTTGTTATATTTCCCTTATGAACTCTAGTTTAGTTTATTTTATTGTTATTAGTTTATTTCTTTGTTTATTTCTTATGCTTGATGTTTCTAACTCGTGCATTCACTATTGTCTTGTCCAGCTAACCCAACTATACTTGTAAGCATCCTTATTTTCCTCATTTAGGTGACAAAAGGGACACAATAGATTGGAGACTCCACTGGATATAGGTATCAATTTCCTCCCCATTTGGGTTGTTTGAGCACTTATTTTTGGTTTATTTAACTTGCAGGAACCATAATCGGCCCATGCCTTCCTGCAAAAGGCTAAATTCGGAGCTGAGCTGAGAGAATTTCATCTGAAATTTTCTTCCCGGCCATGTAACAGGAAGTGCGCGGGATTTTTACCCCACGGGCGTGTCTTCCGAACACGTTCGCCAAAATCACTGTGTTTCTCAGTGCATTCTGTGCACCTGCGTTAAAAAATTCTTTTTAATTTGTGCATTGGCGCCAAATGCGCCTTTGTCTACTTTGCGACCCGCGCATCTGTCCAGAAAATCATACATTGTAAGGTTTTTTGTGATCTGTTGAAGGCACATAGCCTTCTTAAGTTTGATTCTATGTAGATTGTAATATGAACCACACTTAGATTCCCTCTCCACATGAAGGGTTAGTCAAACATAGGCACTTAGGAGGGTTACAATCCATATTTATCCTCTTTTTTCTTTCATTTTTCCATATGGATGGCTTGTTTTGATTAAAGATAAGTTGGAATCATTCTATATCACAAATATAACTACTTTCATTGGGACCAGAAATTGAACGTCAATCTTTGAGTATGCTCTTCTCTCGTGCCATAAAACGATCTTGAGAATCAGAAAAATAATTGAGAGAAAATTTCATCTCCCTTAAAGAAAAAATATTTAGAAGAGGACAACAGCCCCCTCAGGACTCCTCTTAGTTTCTTTTTTCAAACACATCTTAAATGTGTAAGGGCCCATACATGCCCACATGCTACAAAGATAGGATAGTTTTGAATTTACTTTCTTAGATTAAATCACTAGGGAAGTTTAAAGGTTTTGTCATGGGCCCATACATGCCCACATGTCCACAATTTAGGATAGTTGTTAAAGCTTTCTTAAATTAAATTACATTAGGTAATAAAGACTTGTAAGGACCACACAAAGT
Source organism: Picea sitchensis (assembly GCA_010110895.2). Taxonomy (NCBI): domain Eukaryota; kingdom Viridiplantae; phylum Streptophyta; class Pinopsida; order Pinales; family Pinaceae; genus Picea; species Picea sitchensis. Next base: position 32,398 of record SNQJ01S0050100.1, on the reverse strand, counting down.
CCACATGCAGCAAGGTGACACTTAACTTAATAAAACTTTGGCACACTTTCACTTATTCACACACAAAGTCACTACTTACTCACATAGCTTCATCTAGAAAATCATGGCGGTTGAAGTAAGTTTCCTCCAAAGGGATTCTGAAATGCCCCACCCCTTTTCTTGACGATACTATCCACTCCCACTTAATTTAAACGAGATTGGTTCACACCCCCAATCTCTCAAACAACCACATCTAAAAAATTTCTAAAAACTCACTAAGCTTTCCTCCACATGAGCAGTCAAAAGAATTTTTTTAGTCTAGGTAGGATCTCAGGGATAAGCATCCAAATAACTCCCCGTTATCTAGTTCTCACATCTTCAAACATTAGAAGTTGACAAATAGGGAACTTTTAAATTCTCCAAGTCAAGTGTTCCTACACCATGATGTAGGGAGATACCCGTGAAGGGTTGAAGGTCGAGGTCTGGTTGTTCTGTGCGTCCCCCCTTGAGACACCCACCTCTTGGACGGGATCCATCCCGTGACCTATTTATTAGGCCTAAAATTTAAATGTCGCACTTTGACCGAGGTACCTAGTGACCAAATTTTAGGACATCTACCCAGGTGGCAATTGTGGGCTACAATCGCACCTTGATCGGATTTTTTGTGGCTATTGGGAAATATCGTCAGCTCTTTCAAGATATGAATCCTCTACCCCTCATTATAACTGATTACTTCATCCTTCACTAGTTCCTCTTCTGGTGGCTTCAGACCCCACTGCCGAGTGTTATTGGAAGGTCCGATGCTATTTGAGAGGAAGGACGTTACGTCTTTTAGGACACAAGCATTTGTTCTCTTTGTTCTCCCACGCTAACAAAATCTACCTACCCACATGTATGCTTCTATATCAATTGATTTATGTATGATGCCCTTGTGATTACATGCGATTGTGAGATATATTGTGCAGGTCCAAAAATCATAACAAAAACTCTTATTGATTTATTGCTCTCATCACTTACACACATCCACTTTGCTAGTCAGACATCATAAGGGACCCATAGAATCCCCATCGTTCCAAATGCTTGCTAAATCTCCCTCATATTCTAGGAGGAGTTTCTAGCCTTGCCAAATCATAGGCTCCACCTTCTCACACCCCCGTGAGTGCTACTGTCTTGGGATCCACTTTGCTTTCTTCCACTTTACTTGGGTCCACTTCCCAAGGTCAACCGTCCACTCGCTCTCATTTACACAGAAGTGTAGGTAAAACTTCTTCCCAAGGGGGAAGTACAACCCCACCTAACCCCCCTCACAGGTCAAGTACACAAATCACTCACACCATGGCTGGAACTAACCCTCCTTAGGGGTGAGGTACACAAAACATTCCTACCATGATGGGAATTAATCCTCCCCCACCACCCTAGATTCCATACTTGGTTTCCCTCAACATACCGGATCTGACTAAACTCACCAATGATCCTATATTGCACGACCCCACATGGCCTACAATGCCTACCAAACTCCCTTCAAACATCCCCAAGTTTGAAGGAAACGCTGGAGACGACCTAGCCAACCATATCATGACCTTCCACTTATGGAGCTCTTCAAACAACATCATGGACGACTTCGTCCTCTTGAGATTATTTCAATGCACACTCACTGGCCCATCAACCAAGTGGTATGTAGAAGACAAATCTGGGTCCCATGCGACATTTGAATCTTTGTCCAAATCATTTTTGACCTTCTTTCAACTACCAATCCTTCATGACAATAGTCTCGAACTTCTCTCAGAGTTTAAACAAACCTCCTCCACACACATCGTTGACCACATTCACGAATGGCGTCGATGACATAGTCTATGCAAAGATGAAGACACCAAGCAACAATGCCTCAATTGGTTTCTCAAATCACTTGTTTCCCTCCTTGCCAATGATGTGGTCGCGACCTTCCCCCAGTCTGAAGAAGAAGCCATTAGCAAGGCGCAACAGTTCGAACTCATTTATTCACAGTCAGGATACTTATATACGGTACTTCCCAACGCCCCGAGACCCATGCCATTCGGCTAGGACAAACCTGGGATGTCTCACTCCATGGATGGATTGATTGGTACCACTACACACCACAATCCACATATCCAACAACCACCTATGTATGGAACACCTCAATATCCGTCGGTATATGGAGGACCCCCTTATTACCCTCCTCCCCCTTATCAACAACCATACCTTGTTTCCCTCCCTCCACCCATAAGTGGATCCCCGTCGGCATACATAACACACCCGACTGTTCAATCGAGTTCTGGAAACACCTCTACCTCTGCTTACACCTTAAGCACTAGTGAAAGTGCCACGTCTCCCTATGTACCTTACGGATCATTTCCACAACATAATCCGTACTTACCATTTCCTAGTCCTCCCCAGCCAATTGCTTCTCCACAAGGACAACCATATGTTGGGGTTAACTTTGTTCAACCCTCTCTCATTCAGCATGTCCACAATTTTGAACAACTGAATAAGGAAAATCCAACCCATCAGTTGAATAATGCCAAAAAGAAAGGAGAAAACTAAAACAACAATAATTCAGGACTAGGAGGGAATCACCCCCAACATAACCAACCTGTCAAGGGAAACCAGAATCAGGGGAACCAGAACCCCCAAGGGGGAAATAATCACAAACTCCAAGGAAAGAATAACAACAATCTTCGGACAAACTTCCCTTGTGCATTCTACGGTGAGTATGGACATTATACTCACCATTTCCCACAAATTGTTGACTTTAAACGGATTAAAGAATCTAGAAATGGACCATGTCCCCCAGCACCGCCTACCACCCAACAGGCCCCACAACAATATGTATAACAACCACCCCCTGTCGTACTGCAAAACCCCATTCCACACCAAGGGTTGATGAACACCCAATAGGAGATGCATCCTGCCCCACCACAGATGGTACAATATCCAAACCCAAGCACTTCTATAGATCTCACTATCCTCCTCACTAATCAAAAAGAAGTTATTCTACAAAAGCACAGTCGTCAATACAGTGCACCCCCTGACTCTGATCCCAATACCTCGGAAGTAGCCCCAGTCACAACTGGACCACCTTTGATGATTCCTTGCCCTAATACTGAACCACCCCTTCGTATTCCTCACATCCCATTATGACGGAATTCCAACAACCCTCAGGCTAGGGTGGCACACAATTACAGTCTGGTCAATGACTTGGCACAATCTCCTGTGGAAATGTCAATTTTAGAAGTCCTTCAAACCTGTCCTACTCAATGGAAGTCATTACTTTCCACCCTGGGGGTATTCAACCCTACTGATACTCGACTCATCACCTTTGATCTTGATAGTGGGAAACCCTGTCTCCCCACTTTGGTCACTTTCCAAATACCGGTTAAAATTAGGAACATCACATTTCATCGTTGCATCATTGATGAGGGTGCATCCACATGCATCATGTGCATCATGTCCAAAATTGTATGGTATAAACTTGGCTCCCCGGAGCTCATACCATCCGCCATTACTCTGAGAGCTTATGACGGACGACCATCCTCTCTGAAAGGGCTCTTTCAAAATGTCCTCGTTGAACTCGGGGGCAAGAATATCCTCATTGGCATTGAAGTTATCGACACTTTGCTCAATTACAACATTTTGTTTGGGCATAGCTACATGTATGCGATGAAGGCTGTGGCCTCTTTCGTGTTTCATAGAATGATTTTCCCCCACAACGGGAGGATCATCACTATCGACCAAGTGTCACATTACGAGCCCAACCCTTCCTCCAACATCAATAATATCCTACCCTTTGTTCACACTAAGCCCGAGGCCTACCCACTCATCAAGATGGGTCCCAGAATTTTCAAAGACCCATCCTTTCTAGGGACATACCATGGAGCACCTCCTCTCATACATCCCTCAGCACAAGTATGTGTCATATCATCCAATGGAACATAAACTAGAGATACCCTTCCTCCCAGAAGGCTTCCTTACTATCTAACGTCCCACTCGTCACAAAGCTCCTTCCTCAAGAATCCCTTGAGAACCCTCCAACTCCCCCTGTTCCCGATTACACCCTCCCTCAGGGCCATATCCCAGTTTGGGAGACAGTCCCCCAAGACATTACTCAAATCCCCTTCTTTTACCCCCCACCGGGCGTACAAGCTTTCTAGGTATCCACAACGCTTATCCTTCCCAATATGGTGTTGGGAATTCTAGTATGGTATCTACATCCACCTGCAATGGTCCCTCAAACATCCCTCCCTCCCCAAACAGAAGGAATCCTGATGCAGATTCCAATACTTACTCCCACCAAACCACCTGCACCCCCACTCACTAGCACCATTACTACATCTGGGGGCAAATGGAAGAAAAAATATCCCACCACTCCACTTCCACCTCGAGTTCAAACTCCTTGTGCACTATGCGAGAAAGATGGGCACCCCACCAATAAATTCCCATCTCTCCCCGAGCTGTGCAATTTAATTCAACTCCCTCGAGCGACGACACTGCCCTTCATTACATCCAGTTCACCTAATACTAACATTACATCCCCTACAGGAGGGAAAGGCCTGGGAACCAAATTCGCATGTGCCATTTGTTCATAATACAACCATTACACCCACCATTTCCCTACGCTACCTCACTTTCGGCAGACACTAGTAGCCGTATGCCAGAGCTTTCATCAAGAACCCCTCCCATCTACATAATCTCACACACATGTCACTAACATCCATTATGACACAACCTCCATCAATGAATGTATGAGATGTCCTTGCTCTTTATGCAAATCACTTGATCATTTCACATATCAATGTCCTATTATCATTGAATACAAGCGTCGTCAATTGGCCCTTATTCCCAATCCTACCATCACCCCACCTATGGTAACGCCAGTAGTCCCCCCTACTCCCTCTTCGGATATGGTTTATATCTTTTCCCTCGAGCCTGAGGCACTTCCCACTCCTACCTGGTTCATAGATAGTCTCAAGGAGGATTTTCTCCCAAATCCCCCATTTTCTCCCATTCATTTCCCCACGGAAATTTTACGCCCGACTACCATTTTCAACCCATAGTATCTTGATATTAGGTTAATGACAAGAGAACCCTTGCAACCCCCTTGCGTCATTCCCACTTCCTCTTCACCAGAATATAATCACACAGTGACAGCCACCAATGTTACTCCTTTGGATCCCTTATATTCTTGCCAGTTCCACTGCGACGAAGACATCCTCGAGGAATTAACTACACCCGGTTTCCCATGGGATCCACTCCATCACAGAGTTCTCTTTATTTCAAATGAAGCCTTTATGCTTCCCAAACAAAACCCCATATACGCAATCGAAACCAAAGATTTTCTCCCCTTAGGGCATATAGATTGGTTCAATAATCCTATCCCTGCCCTCGACGCTTTTGAAGAAGGCAACATGGCCAACATTTCCCCCATCGTCAAAATTGATATTTCCATCAAACCTAGAATCATAGAGGAAATCACCATTGGCACCGCATGTTCTCCTGAATACCTCATAGCTTACAAATCTCTCTTCCAGGAATACCGGAACATTTTTGCATGGTCATACACAGAAATGCCCGGCCTTGATACCTGTATTGTCGAACATCGTATAGACACTTGGCCTGATATCACACATGTACGACAAAATAAACGTCCATTACACCCATCAAAATCGGAAGCCATCAAAGACGAGATTGAAAAATTATGTGTTGCAGGGTTCATATACCCCATCGCATATACGTCATGGGTCTCCAACCCCATCCTCGTTAACAAAAAACAAGGCACTATCCGCGTCTATATGGACTTTCACGATCTCAATCACGCTTGTCCCAAAGACAATTTTCCAACACCCCTTATCGACCAAATTATCGATGATTGTGTTGGCCATGAGGCTTTGTCCTTCATGGATGGTTTATCTGGCTACAACAAAATTCATATTCACCCAACCGATCAATACAAAACCAAATTCACTACTCCTTGGGGTACTTTTGCATATCATGTCATGCCTTTTGGCCTCAAGAACACCGGTGCCATTTTTCAACGTGCCATGACATACATATTTCATGATCTGTTTCAATTCATCCTTGCCTACTTGGATGATCTCACCGCTCGATCTAAGAAACACACTCAGCATCTTAATGACTTATGCATTGTCTTTCACAGGTGTTGTTAGTACAATCATCCGCCTGAACCCTCTCAAGTGCGTGTTCTATGTCACCCCTGAGCGCCTCCTTGGGTTCATCATCTCCCAACGCAGCATCAAAGTGGACCCCCTCGAGTTAAACCATCATGGAAATTACCCCCTCGAAATTCGCCAATTTTATAGAAACTTACAAGGCAAAAAGCCATCATGGAAATTACCCCCCTCGAAATTTACGCCAGCTGCAAAGCTTACAAGGCAAAGCTAACTTTTTACGCCGCTTTGTCCCCGATTACGCCACTCGGGCACACAATTTCCTTCGCCTCTTACGTCATGATATCCCATTCCAATGGGATGAACATGCCCAAACCGCTTTTGATTATCTCAAAGCGGCCCTCTCCAATGCCCCATTGATTATTCCACCCGACTATGACCGCGACTATATCCTCTACTTATCGGCCTCAGCCATCTCCGTAGCAGGAGTTCTCGTCCAATTAGGGGATGATGACCGGGAGCATGTCATTTACTATATTAGTAAAAACCTTTCAGGGCCACCCTTGAAATGCAATCACAAAGATAAACGCACCCTTGTAGTTGTCCTCGCAGTCTAGAAACTATGCCATTACATCCTGCTTCGAACTACCATGGTCGTAGAAAATTCCAACCCCATGCAATACTTTCTCAGTCGTCAGCAAATTAATGGAAAATTTTCCTGATGGATCGTCATCCTTCAGGAGTATGACCTCGAATTTTCAACACCCAAGAGCAAGAAATCCCTCATCCTTGCCGAACTCATTATGACATTTCCCTCCGATACTACCAGTACTCCCGTCAATACTGACTTCCCCGATGAGCGTCTCTTTTACATCCCTTCAAATGATCCTTGGTATGACGATCTCCTCGTCTACCTCCAAACACAAAAGTTTGGAAACCACCTCTCTAGGGACGATCATCGATGTATTTAGCACCCGACCCCTCGCTTCCTCCTTATCGACGATATCTTATATCGACAAGGGGTCGATACCATACTTCATCGATGTTTGACTATTGATGAAGCTGATAGAGTCTTAAATGACTACCATAGCGGCGCCTGCAGTGGCCACCTCTCAGGGATGTCCACCGCCCATAAAATCATTCGAGCCAGCTATTTTTGGCCCACATTGTTTCATGATTGCATCCACATTGTGAAGCACTGTGACAAATTCCATCTATATGCCAACAAAGCAAGATCACCACCCGCTCTTCTCCACCTAGTCATTACTACCGGCCCCTTTTGAAAATGGGGCATAGACTTCATGACTTGTAACCCTCCATCTAGCAATGGACACAAATACATCGTCGTTTTAGTTGATTACTTCACCAAGTGGGTCAAAGCCATGCCTACCTTCAACAACACCGCTGACGCTGCAACGCATTTTTTCTTTAACCACGTCATCTCCCTCTTTGGATTCCCACTACAATTAGTCTCTGATCAAGGGAAACACTTCGAGAATGAGATTTTCATTGAACTCTCCTCTAGGTTAGGCTTCTCCCACGAGTTTGCCTCCCCATACTACCCTTAGTCCAACAGACAGGTAGAGGCGGTCAACAAGGTCCTCAAAACCATGTTGCAGAACACAATTAACAAACATAAGACCAATTGGCACCATATGTTGTTTTACGCACTATGGGCTTATAGCACGACAATTAAACCTATCACTGGTTTCACACCATTTCATCTTGTCCATGGGGTCGAGGCAACTATCCCCATCGAGTGCGAAATTCCAACCTTGCACACCACTATTGAGCTATTACCTAACACTACTTCAATGGAGCAGCATTTGTTGAACTTAGAGTCGTTAGATGAACACCGTCGGTCTTCATTACAGAACAATGAGGCAACCAAAAAATGATCGAAGGCCACCTTCGATTACCATGTCAACTTTCGCTCATTCAATGAAGGCGACCTCGTCCTTGCTTACAATATCACTCACGATACCTTTGGCCATGGAAAATTCGAGTCAATATGGCATGGACCTTACATCATCCAACATTGTCTCACAAAATGTGCCTACATCCTAGCCTCCCCTGAAGGTCATCCTCTCAAAGAACCCATCAACGGGTTGTACTTAAATAAATTTTACGCCTGAGCATAGCCATTCTACACTAGTATTTTTCCTTTTTGTATACTTTTTGGAGAGTTTTTAATCTTCTTTTCCTCCATACCTTGCATATAATATATCATTTAATTTATTGGCAGATGCCTCCTCCATCGGCCTACCACATCAGTTATTCCGACGGAGCTAGCCGTTGGACACAGAATCTTGCTTCGGTCGCTTGGGCCCTCTATACCCCCTCACATGAACTGCTCCACTCCAACGGCATATTTCTGGGCTCCGCAACCAACAACCAAGTTGAATACAAGTCGTCATTGGCCTCCTTGTAGAGGCCAGTCACCGTCTTATTCATCACCTTAGTGTCTTACTTGATTCCCAACTCATTTTCCTCCAGCTCAACAATGTGTACCGTGTCCGCAATCCTTGCCTCTTTCACAAATACCTGCAAGTTAGACTTTTATCTCGACATTTTGATTCAATCACATTTACACATATTCCATGGAAATTTAATCAAATAGCATATAATATGGCTAACCTAGTGGTAGATTGTCATTTATCCCATCAAGTTACCATTACACATACATAACCCATCAAAAATTTGTCACAGCGTATAAATTAGACTTCATAAACGAAAAACATCAACACATGTGAACATCACAAGGATCCCAAAATGTATATGTATATATATATATATATATATATCACAGTGTATAAATTAGACTTCATAAATGAAAAACATCAACACATGTGAACATCACAAGGATACCAAAATGTATATATATATATATCGGTCAATGTGCCATCAATGTTTACAAAAAAATAGTACATGTACAATATTCGTAGGTAGGTGAACCACCTCACCCCTATAAATAAAAAATCGGTGTCACAGCACCACATACAAAATGGGCTTGCAAGAATATATAGATACAAAAATACAAAGCTCCACATACAAAGCTCCACCACCTAGTCCTCTCTCGAGAGGAGGTGCCCCACCAGCTAGGGGTCCCTCAGGTCCTGGGGGTAGTCGCCCAGTCATAGCCGCACCCGCTACAGATACTCGGTGGATCAAGGTTCGCGACTCTGCAAGAAGGCCCACACACTACTCCAAAACTCCCTCATCCTGGATACACACCCACATACCCTCGTGCACTCAATGTAGTACCACCTCCAATCGACGGCAAAAATCCTCGAAATCTCCCCCGGCCCTCGCCAAAGGAGCATGTGATGGACCTACACCCAGATTGTCAAAACGACATCTCCTGCTTTCTCTATCATCATCAACTAGCCTCACACTCTCCTCATCCCACCGTCGTCTCTCCCCTGCATGTGGCTCTCCCTGTGATGGTCTCATCGGCCCCTGCCCCACAGAAACTCTGACCAACTCAACCTTGCATCCGCAAGGTCCCACATCTACACACACAACAAACAAGTGATAGAATCAACATCCATCTATACATAAAGAACATGCTATACTATCTACAAATCAAAACATCAAATATAAAACCATACCTCTACGGTCGAACACCTCTCCATGGGGTAGCACCATATCTGGATCCTCCCAAAAGTCCACCCCACTATATGGTATCGAAGAATGATTTGTGGCATCTGACACCACACCCATGCAGCCTCGACCGTAAAATAATGGCCACCCTCCCCACCACCATGACGAACCAAAATCGCCGCCCACCACCTCAGTCGCGACTCTTGCACACCAGGTGCGTCCAATAACACTCTAGGGCGCAACATGGGCACCCTCTCCAAAAACCATGCTACCAAGATGGACCCAAAGGCAAACTCCCCTGAGTCATCATCTTGACACATGTTGAGTTTCCCTACCATCTTGGCATGTAGCATCAATCCCTAGGAAAACTACTCACCCCCCAGTACCATCTCCGTGATCCTCAGTTGAGCCCCACTAATCTGTTGAGTCACGAGAGACCCATAGACTATCACAATCATCGTTTCCATGCAATGATGCACTAGGGAATTAATCGCCCCAATGCTCACCAACGACCCCAACATGAATTCCTCTCCTGAACAATATGTTTGGGCTAGGTCAACCAACTGACCATCTTCGAGTACCACGGGCTTGGTAGGTAACAAGGTTCCCCGAAAAGGGAGTCCCGTAAAAAAATATACATCCTTTGTAGCAGAGAATGCCAGATTCTCCCCTCGAACAATGAAACACTGCAGATCCAGACTCCACATCGAAATCAAGAACTGCAGCAGGTACTCCTGTGCCCGCACTAGTGAGCACTCAAAAAACTTTAGCAGCCCACAGGCTGCCAAAACACCATGTATAGTCGACTCCTCAACTCTCATTGCCTCTCTCAGGTGCGCCCAATCCCTCTCCCTCCATTAGATCGGCATCATCAACTGTTGGCCTACATCCACACATACAAGATTTTATCAACCATCACAACTCATAAAAACACCAAAATCTCCAAAAAAGATAAGTTTTTTCACCCTTCAGCTTTGCCTCCAAGGCACATCTTTTTTTCCCACGGGCGCTCACATATGCGTGCCTGTTTATCCCACAGTGGTTCACTCATGCGCGACTATTGGAAATACAAGAGCACACACATGTGCCCCTGTCACACACACAAACGTGCATCCTAGCGCGCCTGTTTGTTACACGGTTGCGCAAACGTGCGCACCTGTCAGAAACACAACCACGCATGAATGCGTTGTTGTGCTTTGAAGAGGCGTGCATTCCATGTGTTCCTATTTCCCCCATTTGGGTGCCCCCATGTGCGGGTCTCCCAATTACATCCATGCACTCATGTGTGCGAAACATTCGATCGTCCGCGCGCTGGGGGGCCCACCCTCACAAAACTCCCATGTATGGCCATCCGTACAAGCCTTGCCCAAAAAATAAACCCTAACTATTGTGCAAGAGGATACAACCACTAACCTGATACTCGTTGATCCTAAATCGGTTAGCTCGATCTCCTAGAATCTCCAAATCTCTCCTCAAACCTCTCGTCAATCCACTACAGCAGCAGGTACAAATGAGGTGGCAATGTGGGCCCTACAGCTATATATATTCCCTTTTGCCAAACTTCCATACTCATTTCCGAGAGCTCCGAGCGCCCGTTTTCCGATCTATATTCAACCATGGGACTAGGATCCTGCCACCTACACAGTCACATTCCCTAGGCCACCATCTATCCTCAGCCCCCGGGGAGCATTTTTCTCACATCATGTTCAGGTACGCATGCTCATGTTCAAAATTCTCAAATAATTGTTATATATTTTTTACTTTCAGATATAGTTCACGGCGGGTATTTGGTTTTTTATGTGTGTAGGTACTTGGTCACCACCCGCCAGCATGACCCTTTTAGGTATATGATCGTTACTAGCATGTAATCATTCCCTATGAATATTGATTACATATCTCAGTCACACCCTCTGATATTTTCCTCTAGGGTCCCCCCATTCATATCTGCAGTACTCACACCTCTGTTGCATTTCAGTACTATCAACCAGTAGCACCCCCTCCCACATGAGTTGTCCCCCATCATAGTCCCCTCTGGCACTTTGACACTCATGTTTTTTTTTTCCCCTAGGGTTGGGAGTCCTCATAGTCTTTGCATTCCCAAGAATCAGCCCCATTCTCCTTCTCCTAATTTTGCTAGCTTCCCCATAACGGACTCCTGCATAATCTCTTCATGGTTTGCATTTGACTGCACCTCCGCAGTATCATTAGCCCTCCATATCATTCACCCTCAGTTTTCCCATCTGCACATTGTCCTCCATTCATTTTCCCTAATATAGAAACCCACCTATGGGGTCCCCACCCTCCACCTGTTTTCCAAGCAACTTGCGCCCTCACCGACCAAACCATCTTACACTGGGGCACCCATTTCTGTATTTTCACACTTGTCCCAACTTATTCTTTATTCATTTGGTAATTGTACAAAACCTTTGTTTCCAGCGTTTACATAGTTTTTGTCGTCACCTTTGGCAACCTTTTTTTTCCCGGCAAAAGCAACCCATTTTGCCCTTGGTTGGGGCACTCATTATCTTCTACTCCTGTTGACATCGTCCATAAACACCGAGTATCCCACAGTCCATGTACCCCTGATCTCTGAGTTTTTCCACTTTGTCACGCCTCTGGCATAATTTAACCCCAGTCTAGTTGTCCCCTTGATGCTATATTCAGTTACACGGTTGTTGCCACTTATCCTTCACAAATATCCCCAACCAAGGGAAGTCTTGAGTCTCCCTGTATCTTGACTACATCCATGTTCCTCATCAGTTCATGATTTTATCCCGTGTATTTCCTAAAGCCCTTTTCTTCTTAAAGTCGTGTCTCCCTTTCTGTCGACATCATCACAGTTTCCAAAAGGGTGACAATATCTTGGCTCTCATTACCTTTCTAATGAGGAGTCTCGGACGACACAGAGAGACCCATCGTTGCTCTCTGCTATCGTTGGCCCCCATGACATTTGACTTCAATACTTTATCATGTTGTGGTGGGTCTTACTTTGCGACTATTGCAGTTGTTTTTTATATTTTCCGAAGACCTCTGAAATTTGATAGGCTATCAATGTTTGCATATCATCGACCCTTCTTACAGGTGTCATCACCTCTTTTCATAATTTGTTCACCATCATAATTGTCCTCTACCCTTATCAAACCACCCCAGAAGGCGCTCCAGTTATCTACGTCATTACACAACTTCAGTTACTATCTTACACATTTTGAGTTACATGAAATGAGCATGGGGCATGCCCTCCTCGTTTGTACACAGTTTTATTTTTTCCACACCTTGCGAAAGGTTTGGGTCCTACAGGTTCCCCTCTCCCTCAAATTGGTTGCTCTTGAAATTCCCCTCAACACTCTTTTTTACAAAAATACTCTCAGTAGAAGAAACATTGATGTATTTCGGCTATACGTATGCTCCTAACCTCACACCTTAGGGGGCATCTGTTATCACTGGAATTGTGTCCACAAATGGTTACAGGAATCCAACATATCCAAACACCCATTAGTTCATCCATGGCCCAAAAATGCATTTCCAAAGGGCACAAAACTATACAACTAGTTATAAAATCAACATGTGCTAAGGATACAAAGTAAGCACGCACACGTGTGACAGTCGAAAAACGTCGAAAAAGAGCACATGTGCCTGATGCGCGACTGTAGATGCAAAAATCCGTGCACACCTCAGAACGACGCATTTATGATTTTGGTCGACCTTCCACCCACTTTTGGTTCATCTCCCAAGTCGATTTGACACCCAAATATGAGTTGAATCTGAGTGGGGGGTGGTCAAAGACCTAAGGGTGCCCTAAAGAGCCCCTTGTTCACACTAAACACTGGTTGAATAATGTCTCAAAGATTTGCTATAAAAAGAGACCATGGGTGCACTATATTTTCAAGGAATTCATTTGTATTGTTATGTTTCCTATATTCTCTTAGAGGAACCTCTTTCCTCACTAGAGCATACAAGCACCATTTCATTTGACCATTCACATCACATCTTGAGTGAATGAGCTTTGGATTTCTTCACCATTTCCTTCTAGTTTTCTACTTGTAAGAATAGCTCAATCATTAGGAGTTCAAGAGCCCTCGCTTGGAGGAAGAGGGGACCCATAAGTCTCCATTTCTCTTTGGTGTTTTCCCACTAATACAACTTATCCATTGGTAACATGCATGTTGTTTATTTTTTGTTCTATTTCCCTTATGCACTCTAGTTTAGTTTATTTTATTGTTATTAGTTTAGCTCTTTGTTTATTTCTTATGCTTGATGTTTCTAACTCTTTCATTCACTATTGTCTCGTCCATCTAAACCAACTGGACTTGTAAGTGTCCTTATTTTTCTCATTTAGGTGACGAAAGGGACGCAACAGGGGGGAGAAAGGGATTTTCTTCAACTTCTGCAGATTTGGACTTAGGAGCCATTGGCTTAGCTGATACCTGCAAGTTGAAAAAAAATGTTAGTTGTGTTTTTCAATGTTTAATTGATATTGTTGACTAAAGACAACGGAGAAAAGAGGCTTCGATTGTGTTGGGATCATGCACAGTGCAATAATGGAGAAAACGGGATTAAAAGGCTGAACGACTGTCTGTTGGGAAAAGGATGACGGGTCGGCAAGCCAACGGTTATGATCGTTTGCATTGATTGGCCAACGGGTATCTCGAGGATGAGTTGGAGAGGTAAAAAATGGGTAAAATGTGTATAGGGGTGAGGTTGAGGGTAGCAAGTGGATGACAAGTGGATGGGATGTGACGGGTGATAGGTGAGTTGGGAAGGTACGTGGCGGCAGAGCGGATAGCGATATGGGGAGGTGGCTTATTTTCTTGTTCGGAGGGGGGGTAGATGTAAGTGGTATAGACTGTTGGGTTAAATAATTACTCTAGCCTAGGACTATTTGATCAAGTTTAAACTATTTGATCAAATTTATTCACTAACCTATCTATCTTGGCTAAGATTAAACAGTTTAGTCAATTTTTATTCACTAACCTATCAACATAAATTCAAAAGACTTGACCATGATTAGACTGTATAAATCAAGCCATTCTTATTGCATGGGATTTATCATTTTTTCTTTTCATACCATCTTTTATTCTTTTTCTTTTCTTCTCTTTTCTTTCTTTTTCTTTTATTTTTCTTTCTTTTTTCTTTTCTTTATTTTTTTCTTTTTCTTTTATTTTTCTTTCTTTTTTCTTTTCTTTATTTTCTTTCTTTTGTAAATCATTTGCAGAATGAAATATTATTTACAACCAAAAACTACAACAAGAGTAAAAAATTTATAGTCACCAATTGATCCTATGAAACATAGGGTTATAACAATCGGAAAGAAACTTAGTCAAAACAAATTGAGGGTTAAAAATGATATCCGGACTGGTCTGGTTAATTCGGTATATGTCAAGGTTATGCATTGTGATTCTGCAATGGATATTAGGGACAAACTTTAGAATTTTTATGAAGGAGATGAAAAAATCAAGGTGGCCAAGATTCAAACTTACAGAGGTCAATTTGAATAGTTTAAAATGAAGGAAGATGAAAACATTTCATCTTAATTTTTACCAGTTGATGAAATAGTGAATGCAATTAAAGGATTGGGAGAAGAAGTTGACAAATCTATTATTGTTCAAAAGGTACTAAGATCTCTTCCAATGAGATTTGATCCTAAAATTGTAGCACTATAAGAAAGAGAAGATATGGATACGATAATCATGGATGAGATACATGGAATATTTACAGCTTATGAAATGAGAACAAAAGAGGAAAATCCATCCAAGAAAGAAGCATATTTCAAAGCATCCAAAAAAAAAAAAAAAAGCCCAAGTCAAAGCCAAATTGCAATTGTAGCGATGATTTAGATGATGATGAAGAAATAGCCAACTTCGTAAGGAAGTTGAAGAGAGGAACCGACAAGTACAAAGATATGCTTTCCTTAAAAAAAATTAATTGTTGTAAAATTGGTCATTTTTCAAATAAGTGTCCTTATGCTAAGAAGTTAGATAATGATGAAGAAAAATATCTGAAGAAATAAAAGAAATATCAAAAGGGAAATGGGAAAGGAGATAAAAGTAAAGTATTCAACAAAAATATATACTCAAGAGAAGACAGTTCTTCATTTGATGAAGATGATGAGAGTGATAGTGACTCAGAGAGAGTACTTTTTATGGCTACGGAAACTAAGAAAAGAACTCCTGAAAGCGACGAAGAAGAAGGCGAAGTGGATCTTGAGGTAGAATTAATCAGTGTTTTAACTCAGATAAAGAAATAAAGGAAGAAAAATAAATCATTCAAATAAGAAATAATCTCCTTGAAAACCCAACTTGAATAAGGAAAGAGAAAGGAAGAAGTAATGTATATCCATATGACAAAGAAAGAAAGAGTGTGAGAAGCTTGAAAAAGAAATCATGACATTGACAGTTGAAGTCAACAAGATCAGTAAGAACTTGAAAAGTTCTCAAGTGTTAAAAAACATTCTCAACAGTCAAAGGTCATATAGTGACAAATCTAGACTAGGATACAAGAATTTTCATTTTGAGGAAGGTTCAAGCTCCATGACGAAAGCAACAGAACAAAAGAGTTGTGCAGAAGTTATCAAAGGAAGGAATCATGGTCAACAAGAATCAGAAAGGAATGAATACATAATATCGTCTACATTAAGGAAGAAAATAAGTTTCAATCATTGTGAAGGAAAAAACCAAAGAGAATATCATGATCAGCCAAGGTAAGAATTCAAAAAGACTACACCACAAAGAATATCATTTAGTCCTAGGTATGAAAGTTTATTTTATGGTCATTTTTTTATTTGTACTAACTTTGGGCATAAAGTTGTAGATTGAAAAACATATAGAAGAAATGGTAAAGAAAGAAATGGTTATGTGTCTCTCTTCAATATTGAATGTTACAAATGCCACAATTATGGTCACATAGCTCGAAATTATAGAAGTGTGATAGAGCCTCCCATGAAGGAAAACGGATGTCATATACAAGAAGTTTTGGAGAAGAAATGAAAAAAACGAAGAGAACATAAATGAAAACCAAGTCCGAAATATCATACTCACAAGATTTACATCAACGCAATATCATAATGAATTCATAGGCCAAGAGGAAGGTGTCAAAATTCAGGCAGAGGATGAAGAGGAAGATGTTATAATTTAGGAATATGATGGAAGGAATGTCAGAATTCAAGAAGAGGATGAAAAGGAATATGTATCCACAGATGAAGAGGCAAATTACTCCACATCAAAGTGAATACTTTTATGAGCCATCTGGCTTGGAGACTCATGGTAAATATGAATACTAAACAAGGGGAGTCTAAGGAGAAGCTCTACAAATCAGAGAACTATCTTTCGAGCAGTTTGAAGTGTTTTCATATATTGGAAAGGTGATTTCATAATAGTTTGATAATAGAAGCGCAGAATATGTAGTGATCAATGGCAGTAGATGAGTCAGCATTGTATGTAGTTGAGTAACAAATTCATGGAAAATTTTATGACATATGGAAAGATATGGATTCATGGGAACTTTGACAGGTCTAAACAGATATATGACATTGGCTGAAATCATAGTAACAATTGGAATCAGTTGACTCAGTGGACAAATGGAATCGGTTAGTCACAGGAAGGCAAGTAGTGAAAGGCACAACAAAACAGGGAAGAGAAACCATAAGTAGAAGCTATATTGTTAGACGAAAGTATGGTCATTAATATGAAATTGACAAGTCATGAAGACTTGAAGTCAAGTAACTTTGAATGATTTTTATATATTTCAATGAATTACAAGAGGAAGTACCAATGGACAAAGAACACCAGAAGAGAGGAAATAAATCATATACAGAAAATACCACATTGATCTACACGACATCTTTCAGAAAATTCAAGGAAGAGAAATTGTTAGAGAAAGAGATCAAAATCATGAAGATAGAGGGAGTGCATGAAGTAAGAGAATGATTTTTCATAGAAGGTATATCGACAGGGGGAGTTACCCTTTTACCCATGATGTCAAAGGGGGGGAAAGAAAAAGTTTAGAAGCATGAAGACAGGGAGAGAAATCCCAAGGGGAGATACCATTTTCCATTGATGTCAAAGGGGGAGATAAACATGAGTAGAGAAACATAGGAGGAGCATTGGTCACAAGTTGAGTATGAGTGTTGGAATATGAGTGTTTCCATCAATGCCAAAGGGGGAGATTGTTGGACAATTGGTTTTCATTGATGTTGTTGGATAAATGGTTGTCATTGATGTCAACAAGCAGTGGTTGTCATTGATGTCAATAGATGTGACGGGTGTATTTGGAGAAGTCTCCAAAGTGGTCCCCTTATGGTGTATCTCTAAGAATGTCCCTCATGGGAAGATGCTTTAAATATGTCTATAAGAAACCCATAGGTGTGTTCATGAAGCCCAAAGTTGTTTAAGGAATAAGGACATGAAGGACAATGTGAATGTATGTAACAAACTCATAGATGGATAGTCCTTGTTGTTTCGTTTCCAATGGTAGGTGGTATGTCGTGTGGTTCTTCACGGTTAGGTAGATATTCCCTCATGAAGTTGGAAGCCCCGAAGAAGGGTTAAGAAGCCCCTAATTGGTTGCAAGTCATTACTGAAAGCATAAATTGGTTGTAACAAGAAATATCAAGAAGCCCTAAAATTAAGGAAATAGGTTACTTGGAAAAATTATATATACACCCCAAGAATCCTCTCATAAGTACATTCACACACACATTCTATTGAATATATTCTATGTAAGTAAGTGATCTATTAGTGTGTTTGCAATGGAGAAATATAAGGTAGCGAAGGAGAGAGTTTTGGGATTACAAGTGTGTCGAGATTTCTCTAAAGAAACCGTAGTTTGGCTAACCCTCATTGGTCAGACAACCAGTGTCTCGCAAGGCACCCCCGTGGCTTTTCTAGGGCTTGTCATGCGAGGGCCCACTAGACAACAAGTATCAATCCCACGAGGACAAGACAGAATTGGGAAAATGTTAGTACCAGGTTGTTGAGGAGTGAGGAAAATTTACAAGTTGGTATTAATGTGTATTAGGTCAACGATAGGATCAGAGATATGCTTATGTGTTATTTTTTAGGCTTATGATTATGTTTTTATGATACATGCTTGAGACATGTCATGGTAATGATTGTGCATGGTACACCTTCGTGATGGTATGATACATTGTTATAGGAACATCTTGGATACTTGGCATATGGTTTGTTGTATGGTATATGAGTGATATGGCACATATTTGATGGTATCTCTTGGTACATTGTCATTGTTTATGCATGTTAGCACATGCTTGAGGCACGTGGTTTGAGGTACATATTGGTTACTTGTTGAATATGTGATGGGCATGCCTTTGGTATCTTGTTGAGGCAATGGTACATGATGGTACATGTATGAGGTGCATATCTTGGTGATGTTGGTACATGTTGAGGTACACCTTAGTGATTATATGGTACATTCATTAGTAGCACATATTGATTATATTGGTATCTTGGTATCTTGGCTATCTTGGTTACGTTTGAGGAACTTCATTGGCGATATCTTATGGTACATGGTGTATGGTATGATTGAGACATATCATGAATGATATGGTATATGGTTGATGCATGAGACTGTACAGGTTTGATGCATGGTTGATGTACGTGATTGTTGATGATTACAGCTTCGTGAGACATCCTCCAGGACATGTTCTCCTCTAAGACTGAGTGAGACGCCTATGAGAGAGCCCATGAGTTGGGTGTTCCCATGTGATGGGTGTTTCATTCCTCTCTGAGACTGAGATGGAACGTTGTGTACCCCTGTGTGGGGTGATGATTCCCATGAGATGGATGTATCGATGTGTATGCCCTTGTGTGGGGTGAGGATTCCCATAAGATGGGTGTGTCATTTGAGATGAAATGATGTGTACCCCAGTGAGGGGTGATGGTGCCCATGTGATGGGTGTATCTTTCTCCTCTGTGTAGAGAGTTGAGACGATGTGGTACTCCAAATCATTCTCCTGTGAGATTCAGTGAGATAGAGATTTGTTGAGTAGGATGTCCATGTGGCCAAGCACAGGTGGATGTGACCCTAGTGGTTGAGCACTAGTGGGTGTGAGATCCCTTGCTATATTTTCTAAGAGTGATATTTACCCGTAACCCTAATTGTGATGTAAAGGGTACATGTTGGCTCCACCATATGTGAAAGATAATTAATGTCTATTGTAATAATTAATTATTTTCTGAGTTATTGAGGTTGGCCATGTTGTGCCAATAGACACCATTTTTGGTTTGTCCAGTCTAGTATAAATAAAGGTAATTTCCCCATTGAGGAAATACACAACACACACAAGTCACTTATCATTTGGAAATTTCAGCAAGTACATCTTCTAGGGTTGAAGTGTGCACCTCTCTTGGGCACTAGCTTCTTGGTTTTGGAGAGCACCCTTTTGTGTGCTAGGTCTATGGTGTGAGAGGTCTTTATCTTGAGAATATAGCAAAGTATTGCTAGGTTTTATTCCCTTGTTGAGAAGGGTTTCCCAAGATATTTATTGTGTTCTTGTGCATGGTATTTCTTCTTGTGATCTTGGTTATTGCAACAATTGTGAATGGTGTAGTTGCATTTGTTTAGGGTTCAAGTAAATGCTAAAAATGAAATAAACCTCATGCTTGAGCCTAACATAGTGAAAATTAAACATGGTATTAGAGCATAGGTCTTGAAGAACCCACTGCACAAGCATTAAATCCAACCATCCTCTCTCTTCTCTAGAACCGTATGACCCTCATAGGGTTTCCAGAAAATCCATACGACCCTATATTTTTTGGTGTTTCAACACCTTAAACTTAGATGTTGGGGATAAAATTGTATAGGAGTGTACGACCTCCTTCAACGCACCTCTAGCAAGATTTAGATTGCAATTATGAGAATCTTTGATTTTTGGCCCTGGGTTTCTAGGGTTTTGCAATTTTCTGCAGAAAATTCAGATTTAGGGGTTCTGCAACTCATTGAAAGAGTTTTTCAGCTCACCAATGTTCTTCTTAATTTCAAGGCTTATTGTTGGCAGTCATAAGCCCAACAGAACCTAAAATTGCTAGCCTAGCCTAAACGTTAGGTTTCCTAGCCCAGTTGGTAATGGTTTGTGAAGAATCTGAAAATATGATGAACAAAATTGTGATGGAAGATAAGCTTGATGGATCAAGAAAATATAGTCCATGGAAGCCAATACTTCAAAGAGACGAAGACATCAAAGAATAATCCTTCTTATTCATTTCATCACTCTCAGGTATGGTTCCTACTAATGATGATACTTGGTTAATTGAGGATGGTGCCTCCAGGCACATGACTAGATTTAAAGATCACCTGACTGATATTGTTGAGAAAGAGACCAATCTACATGTTGTTCTTGGAGACAATGCCAGATATAATATGAAAGGGGTCAGAATTTCTACTTTCCAACTAGATTCTGACATACCTCTTCAGTTAAGTGAAGTATTATATGTACCTGGGATGAAGAGGAACCTTGTCTCCATTTCCGCCTTAGAAGACAAAGGCTACAAGGTTACTTTTTTCTGAAAGAAAATTCCTTGCATGGCACAAGGACTCTCATATAAACTTGTCCAGAGTAATTGGTGTTCAAGAAAGAAGCTTATACGGGTTAACTATCATACCAG
>SNQJ01S0050099.1:79666-106136 GCA_010110895.2 Picea sitchensis | reverse complement strand
GAGCTGGGATAGGATGATTGCAAAGATGAAGGCAAAATTCATTCCCAGGGACTATCAAATTTCTTTGTTCAGAAGAATGCAGAACCTGAGGCAGAAGCTGATGTCAGTAAAGGAATATACTGAAGAATTCTACAGGCTAAATATCAGGGCAAGTCATCGTGAAAGCAATGATGAAAAAGTAGGCAGGTATATGAATGGCCTGAGATATGAAATTCAAGATGAGATGAGCATGGTAACCATCTGAACAATGTAAGATGCTTATCAGATGGGTCTAAAGGTTGAAGAAAAGATGAGACGAAAGAAAGGTCAAAGAGGCTGAGGCAGAAGCTAGCCCAGAGGCAAATTAGTTGCCCAGGAAAGAACCCAGAATCCCAGGGACGACTAGAAGAAACCTCAGACACGGACAGAAAGAGGTGGAACCTCACAGAGAGGGACATATGTTGAACAGAGAAGACAACATACTGAGCAGAGAGGAGATTATGTTGATAACAACAATTTTCCTCATACTAGAGGTAGAGGAAGAGCAAGAGGTGGAGTAATCACATGCTTCACATGCAGAAAGAATGGGCACAAGTCTTCCGAGTGCCCAGAGAAAAAGAAAGAAGCTGGAGAGACTCACATCACCGAAGCACAGAGGCGAGATGTTGAAGTGGAAGACGCTGAAGGTGGAAGATCGCTCATGATGCGAAAAGTCCTTTTGACACCTGAGAAGGAGGTGGAGAATTCAGCGCATAGAAACAGTCTTTTTAGGACTGCTTGCAAGACCAAGGACTGGGTATGCAAAGTCATTATGGACAGTGGTAGCACGGATAATCTCGTTTCAACCGAGATGGTAGAGAAGATGGAGCTGGAGATGACTGATCATCCAAGCCCGTATAAAGTTTCATGGCTACAAAAGGGACACCAGGTAACTGTCACAAAAAAATGTTTAGTTGAATTTAAAATAGGAGGATATAATGATAAGATTTTGTGTGATGTCATTCCCATGGATGTTTGTCATCTATTGTTGGGTAGACCATGGCAATATGACAGAAATGTGATTCATGATGGGAGAATGAACACATACACCCTGGAGAAGAATGGGAGGACACACATGTTGCGTCCAATGAAATATAAAGAGGTGAAGTCGGAAGTAAGCAACACAGTACTTCTCATGAGTGGGAAGGAACTTCTTACAGAGGTTAAGAAGAAGGAGGATCCACAATTCATTGTGGTCAGGAAACTAAGGATTGTTCTGACTAGCACGAGGGTGGATGATTTACCAGAGGAGGTCCAAGAACTGCTGGAAGAGTTCGCTGACATTGTAGTGGATGAATTACCTCATTCGTTACCACCAATCAGGAGTGTGATTCATCACATTGATCTCATACCAGGAGCCAGTTTACCAAACAAATCCGCGTACAGATTGACATCACAGGAGAATGAAGAGGTTAAAAGGCAAGTCCAGGATTTGATGGACAAAGGTTTAGTCAGGGAAAGCCTGAGTCCATGTGTTGTTCCAACAGTACTCAGTCCGAAGAAAGACGGAGACTGGAGGATGTGCACTGACTCGAGGGTGATAAACAAGATAACCATCAGGTACAGATTTCCATTGCCAAGGATGGATGATCTAATGGATTGTTTAAGTGGAGCAATTTTTTTTTCGAAGATTGATCTGAAGAGTGGATATCACCAGATTCGCATGAGAGAAGGTGATGAATGGAAAACATCATTCAAGACAAACAAGGGTTTGTATGAATGGATTGTTATGCCATTTGGCTTAACAAATGCGCCAAGTACCTTCATGAGGTTGATGAACTAAGTCCTGAAGGAGTTCATTGGGAAATTTGTCATTGTGTATTTGGATTACATACTGGTTTTCAGTGAAACAACAGCGGAACATTTGAAACATTTGGCTACAGTGATGCAGAAATTGCAACAGGAGAAGTTGTTGATAAACATGAAAAAATCCTCATTCATGAAGACATAACTCATTTACTTGGGGTTTTTTATTTCAGCAAATGAGTTGAGGATGGATCCAGATAAGGTGCAGGTAATAAAAAATTGGCCATCACCGAGGAACATATTTGAAGTGAGAAGCTTTCATGGATTGGCTAGTTTCTACCGAAAGTTCATTAGGAATTTTAGTGGAATTGGTGCAGTGATGATGGATACAGTGAAGAAAAGACATAAATATTTTCACTTGATAGAAGAAGCGGAAAAAAGTTTCAATCTGTTGAAGAGGAAGATCACGGAACCACCAGTTCTGGTGTTTCCGGATTTCCAGAAAACATTTCAGGTGAAATGCGATGCAAGCAGATTTGCAATCGAAGCAGTCTTGAGTCAGGAAGACAGGCCGATATCATACTTGAGCGAGAAGTTGAACGAGGCGAAGTTGAAATACTCCACTTATGATAAGGAGTTATATGCTATCATACAGGCATTGAAGAAATGGAGGCATTACTTAATCCCGAAAGAGTTTGTATTGTACAGTGACAATCATGCACTGCAGTTTGTGACTCAACAGGAAAATTTGAATCAGAAACATGTTAAATGGGTTGAGTATATGTAGAATTTCACTTTTGTAATTAAACACATTTCTTGTACTGCTAACAAAGTTGTTGATGCTTTGAGCGGGAAGTGTTTGTTGTTGCAGGAGTTCCGAGTCAAAACGCAGGGGTTTGATGATCTCAGGGACATGTATGCCAAAGATCAGGATTTTAAGGAGGCGTATGAAGAAGCTGAGAATCCAGTTCTCAGGGATAGAAGCCAGTGGGCCAAATACATGATCCAAGAAGGGTTGTTGTTTAGAGGCAATCAACTATGTATTCCGAAATGCTCCATGAGGGAGAATATGTTGAAGGAGAAACACAGTGGAGGATTGGTCGGACACTTCGGTCATGACAAGACGTTTGCAAAATTGAACGAGTCATATTTTTGGCCGGGAATGCGAGAAAATGTCAAGAGATTCATGGACAGATGTATAATTTTCCAGCATTCGAAAGGAAGAAAGCAGAATGCAAGGTTTTATCAACCATTGCCCATACCAGAGAGGTCGTGGGATGAAATTAGCATGGATTTTGTGTTGGGGTTGCCAAGAACACAAAGAGGTTATGATTCAATATTTGTGGTGCTGGATAGATTTTCCAAGATGGCACACTTTATCCCATGTCAAAAAACCAGTGACGCGACTCACATCGCGAACCTGTTTTTCAAAGAAGTCATTCGACTTCACAACTTACCAAGGAGTATAGTTTTGGATAGAGATACGAAGTTCATAGGGCACTTCTAGAGGACCTTATGGAAGAATATGGGAACTAACTTATTGTTTAGTTCAGCTTATCATCCTCAGACAGATGGACAGACAGAAGTAGTGAACAGAAGTCTGGGAGATTTGTTGAGAATCTTGGTGACAAAACACCACAACAGTTGGGACAATATATTGCCGCAGACAGAGTTTGTGTATAACGACTCAGTGAACAGGAGCACAGGGCAAAGTCCATTTCAGATTGTTTATGGCATATAGCCAAGGGGAATTTTTGAATTGAGGGATTCATAACAGACTGCAATTAAGAGCGCTAGTGCAGGAGATTTCGCAGAAGCGATGAAGGAACTTCACAGCCAGGTGAAGGAGCGAGTGTAGAATTCAAGCCAAGAGTATAAGCTCAGAGCCGATCAACATAGAAGACAACTACAGTTTGAGGTTGGTGATCTGGTTCTGGCACATTTGAGAAAGGAAAGGTTCCCGAGAGGAACATATAATAAGATGAAAATGAAGAAAATTGGACCATGCAGGGTCTTGAAGAAAATTGGAGAAAATGCTTATGAGATTGAATTACCCGATGGGATCGGAATATCTCCAATATTAATGTCTCATATTTATACCCATACAGAGCTGGGGAAACAAAGACTAGAAGTGATGAACAGTCATAGGTTCAGTGAAGAAAGCATATGCCAGTTGCAGATAAGCCACAGATGGAGCAGATACTAGAAAAACGAGTGGGTAAGAAGACCAGGCGAAAGCAATACTTTGAGTATATGGTCAAATGGAAGAACCATCCAGTTGAAGATGCCAGCTGGGAGACTGAAGCAGAGATACAGAAGCATGGACATACCATGTAGGAGCTCATGGACAGGAGCCCATGAAATTTTTCAAGCAAGGGAATATGATGCAGGAGCATCTCCCACGTCAAGCGAGCCAGCGCGGAAGGCAAGAGACAGCTAGGCAAGCGCCAGCACAAATTTTGAAATTTACCTTGGGATTGTTGCGCGAACATAAATGTAACAATTTAATGAAGCGCACTTGTGTGATGTAATCGGACCTTGAGCAGCTCTCTCTCGTCCTTTGTAGGTAGGAGGCATTTAAGATAGTTAATGCAGGTAGATAGAATTTAATTCTAGATTAGACTATTTGAGAGCACAAGAGGGAAATGGGATATAGACACCCTCATTGTGTATTGTAACATTATTATGAGAATTTGTGCATGAAGAACACAGGAGAGAAGCAGAGAACTATGTAAGAACATCCATGTACAGATATTTGGATTAATAGAAAGTTTTGATTCAAATTCATGGTTTTGTTGTTCTCTGTGTATTGATGTTATGCTCATGAATGTTTGCTTCCTATTATACATTTGCTTTGATATGTTGTGTTTATGATTTCATGTTCTAAGTGAAGTCTAAAAGGAAGATGGAATAAGTTCCAATTGTTTCTCTATCTGAGCAAGAATTCTTGCAAGGAGTGCAGTCGAAGTGTCCGCAAGGAGTGCGTTGACATAGGGTTCAGATAGGTAGCATTTGTTCTCATCTCCGCAGAAGTGCAGTTGGGAACAAGAGTCGTGCAAGGAGTGCGCAGGCGAAGAAAAGTCTCAAGGTTGCGAACCTGAGTAAGGTGTGAGAGACTGCTACTGCAGAAGTGCGCAGAGTCGAAGGTACTCAACACTTGGAAGTGTCTGAGAGTTGTCGTAAGGAGTGTGTGCATGAATCTTCTCTAAGACTAAGAGTCGTGAGAAAGCTCAAGAGGGATAAATCCTTTGAAGCTATTGAAGGTAGCATAAGGAGTTGGAGCGTATCGAGTGACTCAAGGCGACGAAGTTTTGTGTCACAGGTGATTAAGTCCGAGAATGAGTCCTTGGTTCACTTCGTGAACGCATCGAGGAGGAGGAGATAGACGGTCAGGATCTTGTGGAGAGGATTTTCGAAATCCCGCCAGCCGTCAGATCTGGTAAAGAAGTGGGGAGGTTACGGCTGCATTTGGAGTTCAAGCTTTAGGGATCGTGAGTCATTGGATCATCAAACAGTTACCCGTCAACCATCCGTTTGACAGGAGTTGCGCGGGGTTTAAATCCTTGTGAGTAGAGTGGAGACCCCAAGAAGCATCGGGATATTGAGGCATCGAAGTTTGGGAAATCAAGGATCCCGTGGACTAGAGATCGTCAAATCCATCGTGGAAATCCCGACAAGCTCAGAGTCGTCCCTCTGTTGGGACAGGTGGCAGGAATCAGGAGTCATTGGTATATCGGGGTTTCAGAAGCCAAGAGCCCGAGACCTTTTGAGTTCCGGAACAGCGAAGGGATCCTAGCTGTGGATCTCAAGAAGGACATGTGTCATGTGATCACTCAACCAGAGATTTGGCCATCGGGGTTCATACAAGTGAAGTGGTTATACTTTGTGTTTGGGCGAAGTCCGAGGTTCAATCTGAACCGTCCATCATTTGGGACGCATGTCGGAAGACCTGACAAAGTTGAGTTCGGCATATCGGATTTCTTGAGGATAGGATACTCTTGCAATTTGGAATCGCGAAACGCAATATCCCGACAGGCCAAAGGAACAGTGTGGGGCCACAGGCGTCGGTAGGTGGACAGGTGGCACATCCTTTCGGAAATTCGGGGAAGGAGAAGGCCTGAAATATAGGCATTAGGATTCGCGATCTTTCGAACTCTGAAATGTTTATGGAGTAAAGGGACTGTTGAAAGGTCAACTCGCGAACACATCGGAGGTTCAGCGTATCGGGACTCAGGATTCGGAGAACCTAGTTGCTCGACATCGCGAGTGCCGAAACCGCAATAGGAGAAGTCCCGACAGGAGAAAGGAAGGGTCAGCGTTGACTTATATCGGGTATCGGGGATTCGTGGAACCAACGCTCAACGATTGACCTCACGATTTCGCGAGGTCCGATCTCCCGATAAGTAAAAAGGGAGATCCCGAGAGAGAAATCTGTGGGTGCAGATATCCCGATGGGGAATAGAATAGCTAATTAAGAGTTCTTGGGGTCGCAGGGAAAGAAAGATCCTGTGAGCGGACGTTCTTGCAAGCGCGCCTGTGTCACCCCCCTTTGCACTCCCCCACATGGAAGAGTGTACATACTTATGGGGTGTAAATACTTCATGGGGTATAAGCACGGCTGAAAGTAAAAGACCTCTAAATCGGGAAGATAATCAGGCTCCACAACCAACAGGACAAGGTCTAATACCTAGGCTACATTGTTGATGCACATGGTGTGCATGTTGATCCAGCTAAGATCCAAGTCATATGTGACTGGAAAAACCCAACCACACTCAATGAACTTTGGAGCTTCTTAGGCCTTTCCAATTTCTATCGTAAGTTCGTGTTGGGATTCTCCCATATTGCATGGGCCCTCAACCAAATAACCAGGAGTGGTGGTAAGGAAAAATTTGTGTGGGGCTTGTCCTAACATAAAGTGTTCAATGATATGAATCAATGCTTGTGCTCCGCCCTAGTGCATTCATTACCTGACTTGCAACAACCCTTTGAGATTGAGACAGATGCCTCAAAATATATTGTGGGCACAGTCATCACTCAACACATCCACCATATGTCCTATCATAGTGAGACACTATCAAATGTTGTATGTAAGTACCCTACTTAAGACAAATAAATGTACTCCATTGTGCAAGTCTGTCGTTGGTAGAGGAATTACATTCTTGGGAAGGAGAAAGTCATCCACACTTATCATAAGTCATTACAGTTCATGCAAACACAAGGTAAATTGCATAATGACCACCATCATAAGTGGTTCACCTATTAGCAGCAGTTCCACCTCAACATCAAGTATAAAATAGGAAGTACCAGTCGAGTCCCCGATTGCCTCAGCTGACCCCCAGTTGCGACACTCACCACAGTGCTTGATTCTGGTAGCCAAAAGACCTTCAGATGGCCCCACCTCTATGAGACAGATCCTGACTTCGCCAAAACCTACCAAATGAAGGGCGCAAACATATATATCACTAATTTCCATATTTAGGACAGGTTGTTGTGCCATCTGGGCCATCTCAGCATTCCATTAAGCGAGCAAGCGAAGCTGATTTGGGAATCCCACTACATTCGGGTGGCAGGACACTTCAGCATGGAAAATATAGTGGCAGTGTTGGAGTGACATTTCTACTGGTTGAAACTTCGACAGGATGTCACAAAGTATATCTGGTCATGCATTGTTTGCACTATTTCCAAACCAACCACTAAGAAACAAGACCTGTACACTCCTCTTCCTACTCCTGATAGGCCCTGGGAATCCATCTTAATAGAATACAAGTTGGGCCTTCCATCCACCAAGCAGGGAACTAACTCTGTTTTTGTGGTTGTTGATCGCTTTTCCAAGATGGCGATTATGGCTGCCTGCAAGAAGATCATCACAATGGAGGCCACTACCAAGATATTGTTTGAACGAGTGTGGGTACACGTTGGGATCTCACAAACCATTATCTTAGATTGGTATATTCATTTCCTCATCACAGCCAAACAGAGCCATACATAGCTCAATCGGCCACAACCCCTTTTAGGTGGGTTGGTATTTCAACCATTGGGTCCCATGGATGTTGTACTACCCCTTGCGGCCACCCAGGAAGACTTGTTGCATGCTCCAACTGGAGTTGAAAAATACACCCAATTAATTGAGAGGATCCATCACATATTCCAATATGTTCAAGATATTTTACAAAAGTCTAATGCCAAGTACAAGTGACGCCATGATCAACACCAGGTGCCACACTAGTTTCATGTGGGAGACAAAGTTTGGTTGCACTTGCATAAAGAATGCCTTAAAGGGCCTCATCGAAATCTTCATCCACTCAGTTATGGACCCTAAACCATCACCAACACTGTGGGTCCCAATTCTTTTGAGCTCAACCTTCCCCCCTTCATTGGATTTCACCTAGTGTTCAATGTGGATCTCCTTCGGCCTTATTTTCCACCATTATTGAACACCTTAGAGATAGAAGAACAGTTGACACCATCAGAGCTCAACCCTAATTGCATGGAACAGGAATTCATTGATCATATCATGGAAACAAAATTCAAGGGAACTCACCAACAAAGTCTCTATCTTTATTGGGTTGTCAAAGTAGGGAATCTCCGGCACCAAGGCAAATGGCTCACCCGGGGCTAAATTCAGCATAAATTTCCTCATCTGGTGGGGGCACTCAACGCAATGGATACCATTGATTCCTAAGGGGTGAGGATTGATCGAGGAGGATATCAGTGGCCACCCACCTTGTCCAGCTGGCTCAAAACATTTTTTTTGGCAACTTACTATTTTTAGCAATTTTTCGGTTCTTGAACTTCTAAGGCCATTTTGAGGGCCCAAACAAAGTTTTTTCATGATCGGGCACCTAAATAATAACCAAAGGCTCTTAATGATCCCCCTAAATTAATCTCATCACCAATACCTTTCCAACGGGCTATCGTGCGCACTAAACGGAGATCGTATGCAAAAGTTACGACCTTGGGAAGTTGATGTACTAACTTACCCCAACGGGGCCCACATGAATTTTGGCGCTTCATCTCCTAGGGTTAGGTTTTTTTATGTCTAGGGTTTTGGAATTCATGTTTATTGTAAAAAGGCCTTCATAACCTCATTTTACTCATCTTCTTGTGAATGGGCATAGTCGTCACATATCTTCTCATAGATAAGTTGTCACCATTCTAGAAAGCTTGTTTTGAGTCTACATTTTATAGTTTTCAGCAAAATTCTTATTTAATAGAAGTCAATTTTTACTATATCTCTATTATTTTTCACTGTGTCTCTGTGTTAATATTATAAATATGTGGTTTCATTTTGTTCCTCTCATAAATCTGAATCACCATGAATGGTGGAAATCCACATGAAGGGGGTAGGAAATTCCTATCAAGCATGTCTACAAATCCTCCATTCAATGTTGCAAAATTGATGAATCAAAAATAGGTTTCCATTTGAAATGTGTGTGTGTGTGTGTGTGTGTGTGTGTGTGTGTGTGCATACATACATACATACATACATACATACATACATACATACATATATATATATATAAACAATTTGGGTATGGAAATGATGAAGGGATCAAAGGAATTCATTTGGAAATTGTGGTAGCCATAACAATTTAACCCAATGTTGCTTGAAAAACAAATTATTTTGACTAGATTTTGAGAAAAGGGGATAGATATACCTGAGATTTTTAATGAACCAATATTAATAGGTACTAACCATTTTGAACAATTTGGTAGTGATTTCGTTTTGATTTTGATTTTTTGTAAGCTTTATTACAATAGGATATTTAAAGATAATTTTTTCAAGAAAATGCAATTTCTACATGTACCATGGGTTGCACATCGTCAATCTTTTCATCTGAAAGGTATTAATATATAAAAACAACTTCTATGTATATTTCTAAGTATTCAAAACTTATCTCCCTCATGGGTCTTCCCTATGAAGGTATAGCGGGACTAGCATTTAATTGTGCAATGAATGGAGATTTTAGAGAATACTCAAAAGATTCTTGTATGTTGATATCTTGTTTGCATGTTAGCTATGAAGCTCATTATGAGAGTACCACCATGGGAAGGATAACACCACATTTATATCCAACTTTGTTTGTGATTTTATCCATTTGTGTAGCTCTAAGAGTTTCCCCAACTTATAGTATTTCCCCATCCCCATCCTTCCATTGTTGACCTTTCATCCCCTGATGTCACGTTCTACTAGAAAAAGGGCAGCATAGGTTCCCATGTTCCAAGAGCCTTTAGAATGATTTTATGAAGGTCATGTTTTCCAATCTGTCTGGTAATATTGAAATAAAAAAGGATACTTGAGTTGACGAATCAATTATCAATTGGATGAAGGAAAATGAAGAAATATAAAAAAAGGTAATGATTGTACAAAGACATTAAACACAATAAACAAAAATAAGGCTTAACTTGACAAAGAAAATAAAGTGTAAACAAGGAAGGAAAATTATTATGTGCAAAACTAAATCTCCCTTGGTGGTTATGAAAAATATTTCTTTAGAATATAACCATTGACATGGATCTCTTTAGTCTCCCCTTCTAAATTCTTGAGATTAAAATTTCCAGCTCCATTTCTCTCATGAATCTGATATGGGCCAAGCCATAGATATTGAAACTTAGTATGTTTTCCTTTAGTTTCATTGGCTTTGTCCCATTTAATAACTATGTCTCCAACTTGAAAATATTTCCTACCAACAGAGCTTTTATCAAACCGGTGTTTGACTAACTCTTGGTGTTGGTATAGCTTTATTTTCTCCTTTTCTCTTTCTTCCTCTAGTTTAAGCAAAACATTCAATCTTTGTTGTATACCAAGACAATTACCATCTTAGGAAGCTTGGGAGAGATAGAGGGAAGGCAAGAAGATATGGGTAAGTAAAATAGATTATTTTCTATACAATAGAGGAAAAGGAGAATTCTCTGAGGATGATTTTGGTGTGATTAGATATCATCCCAAAGGGAATTTGGTAAAGCTACATGCCAAATTCTTTTATGGTCAGTCACAATATTTTTGAGAATTATGATCAATATCCTGTTGGTAGATTTTGCAAGACCATTTCCTTGGGGATAATAGTTGGTTGCATGTTTTATTTTAATATTATTTTCAAGAGAAAATTTAGTAAATTTTAGTGATGAAAAATATTTTTCATTATCAAACACTAGAGACTAAGGGACAACAAACCTTGTAATTATGTGGGATTCAAGGAAATAAATCACATCTTTCTCATTTACAATCTTCAAGGGTATTTTTTGTGTCCACCTTCTGAAGCATTTAGTTGTAGTCAACATATATTTGTGGAGTTGGGATGAATTGGGATTGATTTCCCCAATGATATCTAAACCCCACTGTCGAAATGGACTGTCAACTAAAATAGGTTGCACAGGAAAATCAAACGTCTTCTCCCTTCCAACTGAATTTTGACAAACTTCACACTTCATGGCATATGCATGGGCATATTTGAACATTTTGGGCCAATAATATCCTTCCCTAAAGATTTTGTTTGTTGTGGTATCCCCTCCAAAATGTCCTCTAGTAAGATCATCATGCAGCTCATAGAGCACCTTTTTTCATCTAATTTCTCAAAGTGTCTCAAAAGCACATCATCATAGTTTCTTCTAAACAAAATTCCATTAATGAGCTGATATTGGGGCAGATTTTATCCTAAGAGCTCTTCTTTTTCTAGGTTCCAAATATTGTGGGGCACAACCCTGAGTGAGTAAATATTTCAACTCAAAGTACCAAGAATCAATAGGAGTAGGAACATAGTATACTTCCTCTTTTTTGAGATATACTTCAGTATACAAGTCCTCTTCATTAGTTTGTTTCTTTGGATTTTGTTGCAAGCTTGTAGATTCCTTGCCCTTTTACTATTTTGGCAGGTTTAATATCCAGGTCATATTCTTATAGGGAAGTTTCCCATTGTGATCATTTATCACCAAGATCCTTGTGTACCAATAGGTTTCTAATAGAAGAGTAGGGCACCATTACTTTGGTTCTAGATTTGAGCAAGTAAGGTCTGGAGTGTTCAACTTCTTTCAATATTGCATAGGTTTGTTTATCTACCACAAGATAATTGAGTTATGCCCCTTGCAGTCTTGAACTTATGAATGCAATTGATAACTCATTCCCTTCATCATTTTTATGAGTGAGAACAACTACAAATGTAGTGTCAGAAGAAAATGTATATAAGATAAAATCCTTATTGAAATCAAGACTTAATAAGTCTGGTTATTTTTCTATTTCTTCTCTTATTCGAATAAAATACTATTATTCCTTGGGGCCCCATTTGAACTCAACATTTTTATTTATTTTGCCAAGAAAATATTGCATAGACTTTTTATTATGGGGAAATACAATATTTGATATGGCCTCTATTCTCTCTATCTCAATCATGATACCTTCCTTGGAAATGAAAAACCCTAGTATCTTTCCTTCATCCACTGCAAAGATGGATTTTTTGGGGTTAAGAGAGATACCATACCTTCTACATATTTCAAAAATTTTCCTAAGGTGATGTTGTTGGGGATTGGGTGTAACCTGATACGAAATAGATAAACAAAACTACAGATAATCGATTCAGAGGAAAAAATTTCAAAGATAAAAAGAGTGGTGTCTAAATACATTGTTACAACACTTAAGAACAACACATTATGATCAGAACATCACAATGCATATTGGACATATTGTACAACAACAATGATATTGACATGATAATCATGACTCGTTGCGCCAATTGTTTATATATTCAAGATCTAACCAACTTCCTTGTAATTGGAAAGATCTTGTCCACATATAACTATCAGGGGTTAGAGTTGACTCTGTCAAATATGCATTTTCTATTCAGCTCGACAAAGATTATCAACTCGAAATTCCATGCATCCAACCTATAGTCGATTTCTTACTTGGTTGATCCATCGACCAAATGTATTCAACTATTGTCTAACTATCCAACTGATAGGCTTGTCCAGTACTCAAATGATTGATGTAGATATCTAGTCGATCGCTCAATTGATTGTTTCCAGATGTAGGTCGACCACTCGACCGACTGATTCCATGAGAAGTGTGATAAACCATCATAACTTTATGTTCCAGCACCCCCCATCATCACATGGATTTGGAGATTCCGGAGGTGAAATTACATCAGTAGGAAACCCCCCCATAATTGCAGCTTCCTGAATCCCAATAATCATACAGAACTTTATAAACCTAGCTTCAGATAATGGCTTAGTGAATATATCAACTACATGATCATATATCTTGCAATATATAAGAGAGATAATTTTCTCATGAACCAACTATATCAAATAGTGAGCATGGAGCTCAACATGTTACATCTTATTGTGGGAAATAGGGTTGTCGAAAACTTGAATGACACTCTAATTGTCACAGTGAGAGTGGTTAAGGTATAAATAGGAAATCCAATTTCACTCAAAATTTGGCGAATCTAGACTACATTTGTACCTAAATGAACAGTGCCACGGTATTCTTCTTATGTAGTAAAAAACGAGACTACCGTATGTTTCTTGTACGGCCAAACCAACGGTCTAGTGTGGAAGTGAAACACTTATCCATAAGTGGACTTCCAATCATCAATGTCGCCATCCCAATCAGTGTCAGTGAAGCTAACTAGTGAATCTAAACTTCAAAAATACTGGATACCAAAGTGAGTGGTACCCTTGATATAGTGAACAATGTGTTTGACTACTTTTGAGTGGCTTTCTCTGGGATCCTGCATAAACCGAAAAACCATACTAACAACAAATGAAATGGCAGGTTGATTGTGAGTAAGATAAATGATATTTTTAACCATTTGTCAATAGATTGTAGCATCAACTTTGGTATTTTGAATTTTTTTTCTTATTTTTATTCTAGATTGAAAAGGAGTAGCACAGGGATTACAATATTCCATCTTAAAATGTGTCAAAATATCCATCACATATTTAGATTGAGAAATGAAAACTTCATCAAATAATGGTAATACTGGAATACCCAAAAACTAATGCATAATGCCAAGATCTATCATGTCAAAGGAGTCATCAAGTCGCTTCTTCAATCTAAGAATGAGATCAATTTTATTGCTAATTATGACAAGGTCATCAACATATACAACAATAATCAAAGTGTTTCCATGAGTATGGAGTACATATAAGTTTTGATCAAACTCACAACATTTGAAACCAAGTCCAAGAAAGAAACTATTGATATTAACATACCAAGATCAAGGAGCTTTCTTCAAACCATAGAGAGACTTCTTGAGTTGAAAAACTAGGTTAGAATCTATCAAAAAAACAGGAGGTTGTTCCATGAAAATTTCTTCAAAGAGTTCTCCATAAATAAAGGCACTCTTCACATCCATTTGATGGATCTACTATCTAAATAGAGTAGCAAAGGAAAGGATCAGTTGAATAGAGTTCATCTTCGCAACAGAGTAAAAGGTCTCAGTATAGTCGATGCCTTATTCTTAAGAAAATCATTTCGCAAAAAAGTGAGATTTATGACAGTCAAAAACACCTTCAAAGGTAAAGTTGGTCATGTAGACCCATCGACACTTCAAAGCATTCTTTCTTTCCGATCGGGGAACGAAATCCTAACTGTGATTTTGGACAAAGAATCCAATTTTGTTTGTATAGATTGTTCCCATTAAGTTCATCCTTGGTCGTCGGAGTAGGTAATAGGATTAGAATTTTCAAGTACATGAATCATCAATGTAACAATGGTAGGTTTATCATGACTATGAGTTTGTTGTCCTAAATAAATATCACCGACATTAGGTCCAGTAGTTTCAATAGTCTTGGCGTCCCATCTAGGTAGAAGGAAAATTACAAGTCGGAATAGATTTAGTCGATAGAGATGGAGGACCAGTCGAAACATTTATCGATTAACCATTTGAATTGATGATCGATGGTCCATTCGAAACAAGAACATATTTTGACTATCCATTCGAAGGATTGAAAAATGAAATGGGAGAACCAGAGTCGAAGACAACATCCAAGTGATCATCCTTTAACAATCCATAGGATGCATTAAATAACTTGATTCCATAAGACTTCTCATCATTTCATACATTTGTTCTGATAATGATTTTCCATTTGATAAGATTAAACGAGCAATAGGATTTAGAATCTTTAGAGTATCCCATCATGATGCAAACATTAATATTTGCATCCAACTTATTTTTTCAATCATCAGAAATACAAGCCTAGGAAACACATCCAAATACATGGAGCTGGTCGAATGAGGGCTTCCTTCCACACCATCATTTGACTAGAGTCACCAAGGGAATAACTGGAATCGAGATTTGATTGAGCAAATAGTTGGCACAGTAGATAGATTTAGCCTAGAAGAAAGGAGGGAAATATTTGGCCTGCAAAAGATATCTATCCATTTCAACTATTATCTGATTCCTACATTCTACAATACCATTCTACGGAGGTATATGAGGAAACGATCACTTTCAATCAATACCAGGTCGAACTAGGTATTCTTCAAAAGTTCGATTTACATAATTTCCACCATTTTGTGATCTCGAGAACTTGATAGGTCGGTCACATTGATTTTCAGCAAGGACTCTAAAATATTTGAACTTTTCAAAGAAAATATTATTGTTCTTTAGAAAATAAACCCAAGTGAAATGAGATATATCATTAACGAAAGTCAAGATATACCTTGCACTTGTTAAGGAAGGTAGATTGATGCAACAAATATCATTGTGAACTAGCTCCAAAAGGTTATGTGCTTGCCACACTTTACCATATTCAAAGGGTGCTTGACGATGCTTTCCAAACACACATCCTTTACAAACTCCATATAGAGGAAAAACTTTAGGTAAAACAACAAATATATTCTGAGTTGTCATCAATTGCAATCTTTGAGAATTTATGTGTCTGATTCGTTCATTCCAAGTGTGACTTTGTCCTTCAGTGTGAGAAAAAAGAGCAATTGGTTCAAAGTCAGGTTGAGTCGTGTCACAAAACTTGTACAAACTTTCCTTTGGGTCAAGAAACTCTTTTGTGACAATTGATTGACCTTTATTCAAATATCGAACAAAGAACCAATCGGGACAAAACTCCACAATTTTACCTTCCTGTGTTACATGAGAAACAAACAATATATTGGCATTGAGGTTCGTTACATGATAGACATTGACAATTCTCCCATAACGATAGGAAACATCACTGTAGCCATCAATATCAAGAGAAAATTCATCAGCAACATAAATATTATTCTCCACAGCTTCATCTAAGGAGGTGAGCAAAGAACCATCCTTAGTCATATGATGAGTGCACCTAGAGTTGACTACCCATTCTTTTTATGTAGAATGAGATAGAAAGGCATGAGAATTTATAACTTGGAAGGTGAAATTATCAACGATTCGATGAACAACAGACATGTATCCTTCAAGAAACTTCACCTTCTCCTCTAAATCATCTCTCTTCGCATAGCATACCTTCTCCACATTTCTAGTCTTTCCACAGTAATGACAGGCCTTCTTCTTTCAACTTTGACAAGGTGCATATGTATTCCCTTTAGGTTTCCGGTCAATGAATCCAAGTTTCTATATGGGGGTATCAAATAATCTTCTTTTCTTGTGATTCGACCTTCCCTTTCCCTTGAGCAAGTGGGTTTGATGTTTACCACCAAGCTTTACTTTCTCGATAAATCTATGTTGATTAGTAATCAAAAGGCCACAAAAATATTCAAATGTGTATTTTGTACCATATTCCTTCCATGTCTTCTAGTTGGTGAAGAAAATTGAAACAAACACATCAAATGGTGATCTCAAATTCATCAGGACCAGCTCGATGAGTTGTCCATATTTCTTCTAATAATTCTTTCCAAATTAACCCAATTTCAACTATAGTTCCTTCACAGTACTCACCAAATAGTCCTCTATTCTATCAAAGGGAAGAGGATAAAGAGAGATCAACTCTTTATCAAATTGCATGATGTGGATTTCATCGACTTTGTAAAACAACAACTTCAACTTATCCCATACTTGATGAGGGAAGTCAATTCCACTGAGGTGAAAACAAATCTCTTGTAGGATATAGGTCATGATGACCCCTGTAGCCTCATCCTTCTTTCCATCAACAATAAAATTTTCTTAATCGTTTATTGGATCTAGAATCACAGTCTTCATATACTTCTATAGTCCTTTACTTTTCAATAGGGTTTCCATGTCTAGATCCCATACTAAATAATTTGATTCATTCAAAATTACAAGATCGGTCTTTGAATCAATCTTCGGTATCTAGAAAGATAGATATGTTTCCACAAGTTACAGTCAGAAAATCACCGGCCTTGAGTCAATCACACAATAAATCAAAATCAACATGATTTGTGGACAACAGGCGAGGTCAAAACCATATTCTATGATACCATGTTGGGGATTGGGGTTAACCTGATACAAAATAGATAAATAGAGTTGCAGATAATAAAAGAGGGAAAAAAATTCAAAGATAAAAAGGGCGGTGTCTAAATATGGCATTACAACACGTAAGAATGACTCATTATGATCAAAACATCACAATGCATGTTGGACATCTTGTTAAAAAAAATGGTATTTACAATACAATAATTACCCATCAGGTTTGTTATTTATAGCTTCAATATCTAACCAAATTCCTTGGAATTGGGAATATATTGTCCACATATAACCATCAGGGTTTATATTTGACTTTATCAAATCCACGTTGTCTATTTGTATCGACAAGGATGCTAAACCTAACCATCCACACATCCAACTCATAGTTAATTGCTCGGTTGGTCGATCCAATGACCGACTGTCTTTGATTTTTGACCGAATGTCTGACCAACATGACTATTGATTACTTAACTGACTAATGTAGATATCTGATCGATCGACCGACCAATTGTTTCCAGATGTAGGTCGACCATTCGATCGACTGTTTTCAAATGTAGGTTGACCTCCCGACCGATTGATTCTAGGAGAAGTGTGATGAACCATCATAATTCGATGTTCCAACACATGCTCTCTTCTATTTTTTGCAAATATAGTGACATCATCAAGATATACTACAACACATTTATCAATTAACCTGCAGAATGCTCCATAGCTCTTTGAGAAGTGACTCCAACAATAATCAAACCAAAAGGAATTTTCCTATAGGAATATGTTCCCCATTTCATTCTAAAAGCATTTTTTAGTTGATCGTCATGGGAAACTAAGACTTGAGTATATCCTAAAAAACCATCCAAAAGTGATAGCATTTCAAATCCAGATACACACTGCAAAATCTGCTCCATAGTAGGAACATGATAGTTGTCCTTTTCAGAGGCTTTGTTCAAATTTATGAAATCTACATAGATTCTGATATCACCATTTTTCTTTATGACGGGTACTATATTGGTTATCCATTGTGTATGCCTTATAGGAAAAATAATCTCG
The DNA here is from genome assembly GCA_010110895.2 of Picea sitchensis. Lineage (NCBI taxonomy): Eukaryota > Viridiplantae > Streptophyta > Pinopsida > Pinales > Pinaceae > Picea > Picea sitchensis. The sequence goes on along the minus strand of SNQJ01S0050099.1, from coordinate 87,969 downwards.
GTAGCCATTACGTTGTTCAATTCTCATTTCACTAGACGTTGTATATTGGGATTCATTTTCCTCAATTTTTGCTGAAAGGGATTTGTTTCAGGAATCATAGATATGACATGTTGGATGATATTAGTATCAAAGGTTTTTAGATCATCATATGTCCATGAAAATATATATTTGTATTCTCTAAAAATATTTATGAAGGCATGCTTTTCTATCGGGGAGCAGTTTGTACCAAGTTTGACAGTTTGAGGGTTGTTATCCATTCCCAAATTAATCACTTCATACTACATAGTTGAACTATTAGTTTTGTAATTGGTGACTTTATTGACTTTGTCATGTATGTCATAAAAAAATTCAACTCTCACCACAGGTCTATGGATGATATTCTTTGAAGTATGTTTATCCTCATTTGTTTGCACTCGAGAATCAACATTTAGACATATTACTTCTTGATCATATTGTATTTCATCAATGGAATAATCTTTAAATGTATCTTTCGTGGTCAAAAAAATGATTATCTATTGATCAAATTCAAATACCCTCCAATTGGTAACATTGTCTAGTATTAAGGGCATGTGCAACAATTCCATGGGAAAAATGTCAGGCATTAATCCATCTGATGGAATCAACCGAAACGCTACATTAGCTCAAATATCATCATCATAATTCAATGATCAATGAATATGACTAATGTTAAAAGCATCAAAATTATTTTTTAAATACCATACCTCCCGCTGGCAACTTTTAAGGTGACTATAAATGCAATGAATAGTGTCACGTACTTGTCCTATGACTACTTCAGATTCATCAAACACTTTTAAAAAATTTACTTGCATTTCAACTACTTTTCTTAGCCCCTGAATCGGGGCTTCATACTCTGCAATATTTTTTTTTCACAAAAATTGGATAATTTTATAACATTAAAAAGGTGTGGTCAAGACCACTGAGTATAAAATCAGTTTCAAAAATACCCCATAACTCCCCAAAAAACTGTTGCATAGTTGGTTCTAGATTGACTATATATTTCCCCTTACTAATTCTCCAGAAACTTAGCTACTATTTTTTTTAAAGAGTATAACCGGTAGAAAATATTGTTGATACATATACAAAAATAAAACATGGGGATTACATAATGATTTGTTATCAACTATCAGGTTCTTTCTTGATGACTAACATTTCTTATTTTTCCCATTCCTCTACCACATGCTCATTGAGGTGTGAAAGTGGAAAAACAGATGTTGTTGACTCATTCCTAGATCTTTGGCTGGAGCTTCCTGTTGGAGACAACTATTCATGGTTCCCTTCCAATTGTTCAATTTGAATTTCATTTCCTCATTCTGACTTCTCGACACGTACACTTCATCCTTCAGCTGATCGATCAAGTTTCGATGTTGAGAAAGTGTTTCCAAGACAAAGGAGATAATCAAGCTTAAATCTCCCACCCTAATATGCAATCGTTGGTGATCTTCTTCCTCAAGCTCCTTCATTTCCCTGTCAAAGACTCGCAATCCTCTTCTTCCCTCCAAATTCATTCTTCCTAAGGTGAAGCACTTAGGCTCACCAACTTTGGAAATAGATGGTCCACCTTCTAATATGCACAAGGAGAATTTGATTTGAACTATTCGTCACCCCCAAAAAAAGAACAATCAGCCCAGGTAAATTGAACCTCAAGCAAATGGCCACTCTTCCCACCATAGAAAACCCACTAGAGCTACAATTCTACATACACTCTTACTTTCATACTCTCCATCTGTTGCTATGCCAGATATAACCATATTGTCTCTATAAAGCCACTTGAACTCATGATTTGGACGAAAGTACCCAGATCCATTATTTCGCACCACGACCTGTACCTTCTGAAACTGGAATAATCATATTCATCTACCCTCCGTTACCTCAGAAGAATGTCTGGTGACGATTGTATTTCTCTGAGCCAATTACCTTAGCCCAATATGTACCATCCCACTTTCTACAAGAATATTCATCCCGCACCAGGCTTCAAACTCGTCTAAACCGATGTACCTTCCAATCGAATTCATTACCAGAGTGTAATGTCTCACACGCACAGAGAGATTTGTTGCCACCATGCTTCCCATCCTCTGTCTTATCAACTTATGCACATTGGAACAAATGCAACGATACCACCATCACCTCCCACACGTCAAACATGAAGGATCCTTGAGTGAGGGGAGAATATTAGGCTCTTGGTAACAACAAAGGAGCATAAGACTCCTCACTATTGACACCTAAGAGACTAGAGGATTTGTCAATTGCCTAATTGGCAAGTTCATCAGCTTCATAATTATTATGCATATAGACATGAAAAAATCACATGAGAATACCACTAGAGTGAAGTCAGATTCGATCCAAAATTTTCTTTAGCGAAAGATAATTCGACGAAAAACCTAATATCATAAGACTTATAACAATTTTGGAGTCCCCAACTACATTCAAGGTCTTGATTTTCTTATGTTTGACTAATAAAATTCCCTGAAATAGAGCATAGGCTTCGGCTCTATTATTATTTTCGGTTCCCATATTCCAATAATAGTCCAAGAATTTATTTCCTCCTGGGTCTAGGAGAACCTCCTCCCCCCGCACCTACCTCCCCTTCATACTCTGCAGTATTTTTAGTGCACTCAAATTCCAATCTGTAGGCTAGCAAAAAAAATCTCCTTTGGGATCCTTGAGGATACAACCAACACATGCACCCTCATTTGACTTGGATCCATCAAAAAAAGGTCAACATGTTATTATATATATTTACATGAGTATCAATATTTATTTTAGTATGTACATTCAAATTAGAATATATGTTTAAGTGAGTATATACAACCTGGGTAATCTATACATCTAAGTTAGTTTGTACCTCTAAGTTAATGTATTTGTGCATCCAATTTATTCTTTACAATTAGACTACTATGTACCTATGAATTAGAACCTTTCCCACCTACTACATTATAATCAAGATCAACAATCTGAGTGCAATGAAGGGTTTTAGATTGCATATGTGATTCCACATGTGGAGATATTTCAGTATTAAAATCTCCAAAGAACGTTTATAAGCTATAATTCCCAATAATAGAATAATTGAACATAACAGGTTCGTTTGAATCATTAAGGTATGTGAATAAATGCGTCATCTATCTCTCCCTTTCGACTCTTATCTGGTTTGGTTTACTATTATAGGGAAGCCACAAATGAGACCAGTCAATGGTAAAGTATCCTTCTAAAAGTGCAGACAAGACTCTACTCAATAGGAGTCCATATGTTTCAGGAATTTCTACCACAATGATATCTATTGTTTGGTGAACTTTTGGATTGGAATCTAGTCTTATCAATTCATTCTTCAATTCTTCCATAACCTTAACACTTGATCTATCCAGTTGTATGGTTTGAATATCTAACTTCTCATGTTTGGAATTTAATTTTTCACATGTTGTAAATGGAATCACATTAGAAGAGGAACCTAAATCAACCACATGCCTATGAACATTCATGTTGAATATTTCAAACATTAAGAGAAAAGGAGGAGGAGTATATTTCGTCCTTTTACCAATTAGAGACTCATTCGCATTAGATTGCTTCGTTGTAGTCGTCTTCCCAGAATCTGTACTATGAACAAATTTTTCATTTTCTTTATTTCCACCTATATTGGCATCCTTGCTCTTACTTGAATAGGATCCCTGGAGAGATTTGATGGAATTATCCTCTATTTGTGGTAACTTTAACATATCAAACAAAAATATATTATCCTTATTATTTTTTAAATATGCAACAAAATCACACTCCATGTTAGCCAAAACATATGAAGAAGAGGACGTTGTGTCATTGGAAGTGAACTTTTGAGCTATTGTTATTTTATTTGCAGGCTCAGGAGCAGGAGAATAATCATAGGTCAAAGATTTTCTTTTACTTCTGGTGTTATATGCATTTTGAAACATATGGATTTCTTTAACTTCTTCCTCCTCCTCCTATTCAAATAGGTTGTAGAAAACATCCCAAAATGAATTGACTTACTTTCTAGAGGCTTCTTCTATATTCCCATATTCCTCCTCTCCTTTTGTTTACTCTTCATCTTCTTCTCCATATTTCCTACTTGAATAGGAATATCCACCAGAGGCCAAGGATCTAAACATATTGAGAAAGTATTCCATAGTAATCTCCTCGATAGGTGAAGTAGTTTTATTTGTGGGAGGGGTACTCCTATTGAATCGATATATCAAAAACCTCTTGGTATTTTATGTACCTTCTCCAACATTACTTTTCATGTCAACAATTTCATTTGAGAGTTTATTTATAATCCTCTGTAGGATTTCCATATCCATGATATCTTGGTCTTTCTTCTTGGCAGGGACCTTAGTTGCAACCAACTTCTTTGTGTTCGATTTGTCTTTGTCTATTTCTAACCTGGGGTTACCTTTTAAATTGAGCATGTATTTTTTCACTTTTATGGCTTCCATAAAAGATTCTTCTAGAGTACCTTTCTCAGCTCTTTTTACAAACATGCGCATTGAAACTGGTAGAGATAAAGTGTAAAATTTGATAGATATGGCCTCAACTTGTTTAGAATTATCAAGAATATTTTTTATTAAGGACAAAATTATTTGATTGAAATATTTAACTTTTTCCTTAGAATCCATTTTTATCCTAGATAATTCTAATACTAGAACTATTGGGGTTTTATTGTCGCCAAACTTATCTTTGAAAGTAGTCTCAAATGAATTCAATCTTGTTATTGACCCTTGTCTTAAAGAAAAATACCACGTAGATTCTTTACCTTCAAAAGTATAAGGAAAAATTATGCAAACTACGTCTTTGTTCTCTACATTTATTAACCTTACAACAAGCATGAAATTTTTAATATGATCTTTAGTTGAATATTTCTTATCAAGATCAAATTTTGGCATAAATTTGTTAGGGCGAATAGGTAAGGGGTGAGCACCTCCTAGGATAGCAACAACGTCCTGAGCAAACCAAGGCTAATTAGAATTTGTATTTTCATTAGCCATTCCTCCTGTGGGACTCCTTGGATGATCACTTGAAGGTTCTTCCTCTGGGGGTTCTCCTTCAAACGAATTTTTGGAGGTAATTGGAGGAGAATCGGGGGGGCTCAGTGGTTGAATAATACTAAATGATAAGTATTTTTCCATGGTTAAGTCCACGGGTTCAAGTATTCCTCTTGGGGAATTGGAAATATTATAACTAAGGGTTCCAGTGTATCAATTATAACACTAGGGTCGATTGGCCTTTCGATATTGGGTTATTTGTGCATATCGGGTAAAGGTTACTCAACATGGTGTTTCTTGATTTTTCTACCCCAAAATCAAGTTAGAACACGTTCACGAGTATGTGAGATCTCACGTTCAATGTCTATAACTTCAAATAAAGGATAAATTGACAATGTACGGTTGGATGGGTACACACCTTTTTTACTATAAATTTGAGTAGGAGTTTGCACAGGACTCATATGTGGGTTAAGGATTTGCTCAGAGTGAGGAGTATGAGATTCACTACAATGAGAGGGGTTTTTAGGCAGATCAGAATGGGTAGGTTTATGCAAATATTTACTAACCATTCATTTTGATGTCCCTCCTTCTAGTGCCAATTTTGTTGATGGGTCCAAATGTCATGTCAAGAAAGTAAGGTAAAATGTATGATGGTGTTTCCCAATTAGATTCGCTCTCGTTTGGAATGGCAAGTTTTGACCAGTATGTGGGCCTGGTTTCCACTAATAATTTGAAATAAATTAGAGGGAACAAATGAATTGATTTCCACTAAATTATATATAACTCTAAAAATAACTAATTAAATCAAACTAAAAACTATATAATCTAACTATTTCTATCCTATCGTGATCAGGAGAATTTCTAAATAGATAGACACAATAGAATGTTTAATTGTGTGTCACATAAATAGTTCATGCTAACAATCAATTATGTTAAAACAATAATTCCACCATTAGAGATAATAAATAATAATTACTTACATCAATAACATTATCATTGTGTCTATTAGTAACCACAAATTTCAATTAACTCAAGCAATATGCATAAAAATAGTTCATATAACATATCATTCAAGATGTTGGTTGTGGAGCCTGAATATCTTCATGTTTCATAGGTCTTTGTTTTTAGTCATGTTTATACCCCATGAAGACTGTACACCCTGGAATATTGTACACCCCTCCACATGGGGGGGGGTTACAGGAGGGGATTTCCCCCCTGCGAGATCTGAAGGACTCATCCCCTTGGATGGGGGGTTTGGGGGAAAGTGGGCACCCGGCAAGGGTTTGGGGGCAAAGCCCCCGAAGAAAAAATTTCCTTGTAAATGTATATTGTAATTTCATAGTAAATTTGGATCGTTCATTATAAGGCCTCAGATCTAGCAATAGAAGTTATACTAGGGTCTTTTTCCCTAGAAGGAAACCCTCTTTTATGAGGGAAATGTATTGCGGCTATACATCATTGCGAATATTTTATTCTAAGAGAGGAGACTGTGAGAGAAAGAAGAGGAAGTTACAGTGGGTGTGTTGTAGGTTGTATCCCTCCATTTGTTGGATAATAAAAAGAAAGGAACTGGCAATTTCTCTCGTGGACATAGCTCACACTGGGTGAACCACATATATATCTATCGCTATTGTATTGTGTATATTTTGTATTTTATTTCCACATTTGTTTTATTTTATTGCTCCGTGATCCTGTTTTTCTAACAACTGGTATCAGAGCGAAAGGTAACTCACAGGAAAAGAGGGCTCCTGGTTCGAGTGGGAGTAATGGCAGAATATGGAAAGTTCAGGGTTGAGAAATTTAACATCCAAAACTACCAGTTATGGAAGATGAAGATGGAAGATTATTTATATCAGAAGGATCTATTCATATCCTTGGGTGGAATATAAAAGAATCTGATGGCCATGAAGGACGAAGAATGGGAGTTTCTTGATAGAAAGGCACTAGGAATGACATGGTTGATCTTGGCAGCATCGATGGCTTTCAATAATTTGAAAGAAAAGACAATGAAGGAGTTGATGGACGCATTGGCTAAACTGTATGAAAATCCCTCAGTGTCCAATAAGGTATTTATAATGAAGAGATTATTTAATATAAAGATGTCATAAGGTGGGTCTATTATAGATCATTTAAATGAATTTAATATGGTTACTAATTAGCTAAGTTCTGTAAAATTGGACTTATGGTGAGGTCAGGGCTCTTCTAATAATGTGCTCACTGCCAGAAAGTTGGAAAGGCTTGGTCATGGATGTAAGTAACTATGTTTGTGGTTCAAACACTTTAAAATTTGATGATGTTGTTGGTGTTATCCTTAGCGAGGAAATGTGACGGAAAAACACAGGTGAGACATTAGGTAATGTGTTAAACATGGATAACAGGGGAAGACAAAAGGATAGAAGAAAGGACTCGGGGAACTGCAAGAATTATAGGAAGGGAATATCCAAATCTAGACTGGGAAAGATAGAGTGCTGGAATTATGGGAATAAAGGACAACTGAATAAAGACTGTAGAGCTCCAAAGAAACAAAGAGATGGACAATAGGAGAAAAATCAGGAAGCAAATATAACAGGTGATGTGTTACAAGATTCTTTGATTCTTTATGTAGATAATATTTTTGAGTCTTAGGTAGTAGATTCAGGGGCTTCATTTCATGCCACGCCCCATAAGAAACATTTTCTAGATTATGTTCAAAGTGATTTTGGACGGGTTCATTTGGGTGATGATGCACCATGCAAAATTGTTGGAATGGGAAAGATAAAAATAAAGCAAAGGAATGGCAACCAATGATTGTTGAAAGACGTAAGACATGTTTTATATCTAAAGAAGAATATAATTTCAACAAGTCAGTTGGAAAGTGAAGTTTGTATATCCATATTTAAGATAAAGTGTGGAAGGTCAACAAAGGACCATTGGTGATAGAAAAAGGAGAGAAGGTAGATACGTTCTATTTATGTACTAGTAATATTGACTCTTCTATCTCTTTAGCTTCTACAAAAGTGGATACAACATTGTGGCATCTGTTGAGTCTCAAAATGGTCATTATTTTCACTCCATTATTCACTAAAAACCTTCACAATTACTTCCATTTCACCTTCATATCACCTCCACATCATCACATTTACCTCATTATTGGGTTATAACTATGCTTTTCCAAAGATTATCAATTCTTAACATTTTTAAGTGAATTTGTGGTTAAACTTTAGAAAATAATATGCTTATACTTATACCTAACAATTAGAATGAGTTTGTTGACATGTGTAGGTGATTTGGAAGCTTCCAAGACACTCTTATGTGGCCTCC
>SNQJ01S0050099.1:37516-53087 GCA_010110895.2 Picea sitchensis | reverse complement strand
AAAGACGGAAAATTATTGCCGCAATGAGTTGGTATGGTGCTTTGATATATTTCATGTTGTTTACCTTGTCATCCTTTTTTGGGAATGGTGTGTCCTCCTCCCACCATTCTTCCAGTAAATCTTTAGTAAATGCCTCCAGAAATTGCTTATTAAGAAAGCAATTTGGTGTTGGAAAGTGGTACATTTTGTGTATATTGTCTTCCCCTAATGAGGCTATGGGGTTTCCTTCTTGATTTGTAATCATTTATGTAGGTGGATTCAGGTGCACATATGCCCATCGAACTGCATCATTGTATGGGAGAAGGCTCGGTTGAGAAGTTACAGAGTATAGTCCACTCTTCTTGATGTGTGTGTGTGTAAGTTTTCATCTTCTACCAAAAACTCCTCAGTGTTGAATTTCGTGTACATTTCCAGCCATGTGAGGCACCCCTAGAGTCTGTTAGAGTGATTGATCTCTATCATGAGAATGATTTTTGTATTATTCACATTAGTTGGGTCATTAGGCATCGGATACCTCCCATGTTGACCTTGAGCTCTAGAAATCATGTATTCAACGCACCTGTATAATTCAAAAAGGAGTAAGGATTTCACAAAGAGCTATGCAGCTCACTATGAATAATTCGTAATAACCAAATACTTTGGATCCTACGTATGTTAAACCAAAATTATGAGTAATAATGGCAACAACTCAATCAATGAAATATGAGTTCTAAAATTCATCGAGGTGTCATCAAACCATTAATGCACATGAATTCAAGTTTTCACAGGCAAGAAGGGTACAACCTATTTCGTATTATGGACACAGGGTTCGCGAGAGAAGTCTTGTAGGAGTATGCATGTGGGTGGAAGTTTAAAGAAGCGAAATCATGACTTATGATTCTAGTTGAGTTGCTCATAAAATTTTCCATGCAAGGCTTGTGGGTTTGGATTTCACGGGTAAACGTTTTGCGGTGAAAAAATCCATGAAGGAAGTCTCTTGGGTGGAAGTTTCATGAGAAAACATTATATGTTAGCACTAGGATGTAACCCACCCTTAAAGGTCTTTCCACTAGGCTTGCGGTTTAAAGTCTCGAAGGGATATGGTTCTGCATGAAAAAGTGTTTTAACATAGATCGAGCTTCCCCATGAAGATAATTCATATTGGTTCACGGGTCATGGGTTGTGGGTGAGCTAGAATAAGGTCTTGTTTTAACAAGGATCCCGCACACAAAAATTTTACTATCATGATTACGGTTCAATGCTTGCGTGCTTAACTCTGATTGGCTCGCGAGGAAGGGATTTCAAGAATAATTTGTACTTAAAATAAAAGGAAACACTTAAGAAAAAGGTGACCACGCAAAGCTCGTGGCCAATGTGTTTTGGAAAATTCTTAAGGCGTAAAAATTGAACTCAATCCCTAATGGTAAGAACCTATGCCAATAGGGTTATCCCACATGGCTTTTGGATTCTTACTTTTATAGAAGACACTAATATCTATGTGCTACCCTAAAAGGATCCGATCACGAAAGGGAGAAAACTAAACCAATATTAAAGTAAAAGAAGGAATGAGCAAGAGTTCTAATAATGTCTCAAATAGTTCAAGGGTTAGGAAATAATATATAACATCCGATCACTCAAACACGAGGGTACACTCTGGTGTTTCATAGCTTATGTAGAAATTTTGTAGGGGGGTCCCATTTAATTTCCTTGGAACAGGAAAATTTAGTGGGAGTTGTTGCGGGTACAAAAGGTAGGAATGTAGAAGCAATCCTACAAAAACATAAAAAATATTGGTGCTTCTCTTTAGATTCTATTGGAAGAGCTAAGTGCTTAATTTTTGGATGGAGGAAGTGTTAGATTTTCCTTATTTAGAGAGCATTAGAGTTACTAGTGGTCTTTCACTTCATTGCCATTAACATATATATATCATGTACTAAGAAGTAGCAGCATAAACAAGAGATTAAAAAAACACTAGAGATTTATCTTGGGAAAACCCCAAATGGGGGAAAAACCCAACAACCTTTCTTAGATAGATTCCATTCACAAAGAAAGTCCAAACAGATAAACCCTAGCTCAAGGGCTAGCTCAACCAAAAATACCACCACAGATGCAGCAACAACACCATACCAAGGTAGCACACCTCCTCAGTGAGTAGCGCACAAGAGAGATATACCAAAAGACTGAACAAGAAGAAATTGGGTCACTACAACAGCTACATCACCTTCTCCAAGCTTGTGCCTTGCTTCTGTTCAGCTGAGAGAGTATGAGTGAATGAACAAATGAGCTACGGTAACTCCTTATTTATAGTCTTCCTTTCTTTCTAGTTGGGTCGATTTCTTTTCTGGGAAGGTGTATTTTCTTTATTCTTTATTCTTTTGGGCCAATTTCTCTTCTAGGGTATTTCAACATCTATCCAATGGATCTCATGCTTTCGAAATCTTCTCTGCATCTAATAAAGGTAATCTAGGAGGCTAATATCCTCCCGCAGCTACAAAACATCAACACTCTCTCTTATCTAGGGAGGTATATTTCACAATGTCTTCATCTAGTAGTCCACTGACTACTCGGTAATCAGTTGGTAGCACACAACTACCACAATGGCATCGATAGCTCGAATCATCTGTCACAGTCTCTACAATCAAGTAGCACTCAGCTACTCCTAATGTGAACTGGTAGTCTCCATGGCAATCATCTAGTAGCAGACAACTACTACAATGCCATCCAGTAGAATACGACTATGTCGATCCATAGTAGTACACAACTATTATCTGATGGTACACAACCACTCCAAGTAGCACACAGCTACTATCAAGAGACAAAATGTCTCTCTCCTGCAATCAATTGATAGCTACACACGCTACCACCATGCAGTCCAACAGTCTCTATGATTATGCAGCAATCAACTAGTAGCGCATAGCTACTACCATTCCATCAACCATAATCATAATCTGCAACCTCCATGACTATGCAACAATCATCTAGTAACACATAGATACTACAATGCCATCAACCATAGTCATATGTATAACTAATCAACAATCATCTAGTAACACACAGCTACTACAATGCCATCAACCATAGTCATACCTATGATTATGAAACAATCATCTAGTAACACACAACCACTATAATTCCATGAGCCATAATCATAGTCGATGTCTCTATAACTATGCAGCAATCACCTATTAGCACACATCTACTAAAATGCCAACAACCATAGTTATAGTCTCATCCAGTAGCATGAAGCTACTCCCATAGTCCTCATGACTATGTGTGTGATGTCCCTTCTCTCATCAAGTATGATAGTGCATTACCCCCTCAGTCACCTCACATTACTGATCTAGGAAACCCTTGGCCAGAGGGGTTAGCCGGCATGATCCAGGATCTTTTCATCGAAGTGAATTATAAAGAATTGTATTAAATCAGCATAAATTAAAGTGCACCATTAGCGAAGGAAAAGCTCAATAATGAAGAGACATAAGCATCAAATATGAACAAAAAAACTTGATAACGGAGTTCGTCCCTGGCGGACTACATCTCCGGGTCCTTCTCTCAAATGGGTAGGCCTTTTTATTAACTCAGTGAAATAATCTGGAAAAATGCATAAGTATACCTCATTCTGGAATCAAGTTGCAGAATCTTTGCTCAAATCAGAAAAAAGATAGCGCCATTGAATTTGTGGCGTCGAACTGACCAAAAATGACTATCTCCATGTATCAATCTGACTCTAGAACTCCCAGGTCCAAGAGAAACTTTGTCTCGATTTTTATGCCCTGCAACCTGCAATTAATTCCAAAAATTGCCTCATAAAACATGCCTAGCCGTACCGTCATCCGCCTCCCACTGCATTTGGTGAATTTCAATTTTTAAATAGAAATTTGGGCTTTGTAAACAATGGGGGTCGTTTGGCCTAGTGGTTGGCAGAGCATTTGTTAAGGCGTATATAGTGGGGGAGGTCACGGGGTCGAGCTCGCGGACCTCCCCTTTTGGGTGTTCGTTATAACGTATGTGCATATATATACATAGTGGTTCCGCCAACTTGGAGGTAGTTAGGATATGTCTATTGGGCCGCCAAATCTGGCGGGGTTCTGCCAGATTTGGTGGACCCGCCATTCCTTTTTTTTATTTTTGGAATTTCTTTCTCGGGCCCTCATTGGTCATTTTCCCACTGCCACGTGGTAGCCCATGATCGGGCCATGTGGTAGCCAACCATTGGGCTATATCAACCAACTGTACAGTCACCTACCATGTCATCATATGGTTTGCCACATCATCCTACCATGTTAGTTTCCATGTCACTGTACGGTCTGCCACGTGACTATACGAGCTACCACGTGGCACATTTTTACTGGTCCATGAAATGACCCAAAAATGCCAAAAATGAATGACATGTGGTAGCCTTTGGTGCTTCCACGTCACCATGCTGACATCATGATGACATCAACATGACATGTGTCGCCTCTTGCGGGTGCCACATATTTTGTACGGATGTTGACATCATCTGTACTGATGCTGACGTCAGCAATACTGTTATCGGACAAATTGGTAAGTGTGGACACAAACTAATCTCCCTAGTTTCACCCCGAAACTAGAACAAAACAAGACAAAATATAAAACTTCCCCTAAGTTTTAATCATCAAGCATACTAACTAACAAGAGATAAATGACATACCTTTTAAATGTCGTTTGTCCTCGCTAGTGTCATTCTCGCTCCATTTCAAGGCTTATGGGATGTTGAACCTGTAAAAATGCACAAGCCAACGAAGTGAAAGCAACAGCGTATACTCAACAAAACCTATGTATGTGATCAAGGAGTCATACAATAAAATAAGACCAATTTTATGGGAAAGAAATATATTGTTGTAATAGAAATATGAAAATGAGAATACAACCGATGCCTTGATGTTGTAAGGTCCCTTCCAACAATCCCTTGCTTCCCACACACTTCTTTCTTCATGGATTCCGAGACCAATAATCTATCTTGACAAAGCAAAGCCCAAAGCTACCAAAAATTACTCAAGCTCACACCAAAAACTAGCCAACTCAATCCAACTTTCCCCATGAGAACTCCTCTCCTTTTATAGGATGAAAAGGATAGAGTGAGGAGGTTAGGATGATCCCATGAGATAAGGGATGCGACTTAGATCCAAATCGATCGGAGGCCACATCACCCTCGAAGCTTCTATTCTAGAACTTTCGAGAAATTCCCCTTTTTCCTTCGTACAAAAATCGTCACTCCCTTAACACTGAGCAAACTACGACGAAGTCGCAGGCCACTGTGGTGAAACCTGTGATGATCCTAGATCGTCGCACCCTTAACACTAAGCAAGGTGAGACGATCCCTTTTTATAAGTTTTTTTACAAAGGAAAAGTATAATTTCATCTCTCTGGGAAAAAGTATCTTCATTCTTCTTCAAGGATTAAGGCCATTGATCCTTTTAAAGAGAAAGGATAGGTTTACATCATTAACGTTCATAGGGGTGACTAAAATAATGTGTAATAGTGAGCCCCCCAAAGTATGAAGTTAGAACAGAGTGATAGTTGAAATACTTTGTCAAGTGTGTGCAGGGAACAAGGAACACGTCGGTTGGAAACCTGCTAACAAACAAGGAAATATAGTACAATAATATATCATCACTGAGGTAGGCATTCCCATACTTGGAATACAAATTAATCAAACCATAAATGTCGACATGAAAAGATCCATGTCAAGTAATATAGGTCATGGCCACCAAACATACATTGTGGATCCATGCCATTATGACTCAAATTTGAACATAGCCACCAAAAATACACTGTGGATCTATGCATTAAAGACTCAAATTTGAACATAGCCATGAGACATACACTGTGGATCTATGCAACAGTACAATCTGAATATACTCCAATGAAACTTGAATCTATCAAAAAATATTCAGGGTCTTCATCTCCACCACTCTATAGTACGAATCTAACCATGTGAATACATGTGCTGAAGTTGAACATGGTAGAAACCACTGGATTATCGATCATTAGTGTATATCGTTAACAAGTGCGAGGGAAAACACCATTAATGTCAATGACTTCCAAGGTACACTAATACAATCCAATGGGTGTGAATTAATGAACTGAAGTCGAACACTCGGCGGAATCTCCCGATCAAGGGTTAATAATGAAAATTGATTGTCAAAAGCGAGGAAACCTGCCATTGAGGCATGCAAGTTCCAAGGTACCAATTAGTTTCTAAGACTAATCCCTGGATAATGAGTTGAAGTCAATAGGAAAATACTCGTCATAGGAGGGACTTAATGTATCCCCCATCAATGACACGAAACGGGTAATAAGATTTGAAGTAGATCAAAGTAACAATTGATTCAGGACTCACTCATGGATGGTTGACGCAATATAAGGATTAAGGACTGCAGAAATGGTCGACGCAATAGAAGGCTTTTCGGGTTAAATTTCTCTTTGAACATATTGATGACATGACAAATGTATTGGAAACACTGACTCAACAACAAGGATCACAGACCAATTTGTAATCTTATAAAGGAGTATGATCATGAGACAAGCAGATTTTCCAACCTAGACACAAAGTGAGTGAAAGGGTGTCATGTTCAAAAGCGACTCTTCCATAGAATATAGGTTTAGATACATTTATTTCCAAATTTTCCCCCCACCATTTCTAGAGAGTACCTCTTTATTTTTACACAAGCTTAAGGAGGATAGCATATGCTTGAAATGTAAGTTCATCCTTCGAATGAGTCCTTCGGAGTATTTTTAACGAACCCTAAGAAGGAGTGGTTTGATCCCATATGGGTCTTTCGATGTTTGTTTAATGAGTCCAAGGAAAGAAAACTCAGGGGTTTTTCATTTTTAGAGAGTTTGAAAAACACTTAAAGAAAACTCCAAAATGTCATTTTTTGTAAGTTAGACTGATGATACTGAAAAAGAGATAAACTACCACTCAACAGATGTTTTCTTCAAATACGTTAACGAGCGTGAAAAGAACAAGATCACTTGGCAATCTTTTCATGTTTAGAGAGTCTGAAAAGAGCTTAAAGGGAACTCCAGGGGGTTTCTTTTTCATATAACCTTTAGGAGTCCAAAAAAGTGATAAAAGTATACTTGGTTACATTCTCATTGAGTTACAAGCATGAGAAAGAACAAAGACTAAGCTCGGGATTGTTTTCATTTTTACGCAAGCTTAAAACAAAACAAAACAAAACTATGTTTGGGATAGATTTTATTTTTACACAAGATTAAAATTAAACAAACATATGCTTGGACCTAGTTCATTTTTACACAAGCTTGAACCAGAGGAAACTATGCTTGAGGTAGGTGGTTTCATTTTTACACAAGCTTGAACCAGAGAAAACTATGCTTGTGAATTCCCATCGCAGAATCCAGGGATGGTTGGTACTTAGCCCCCAGCTTAAGAAGCTAGTGGCTTAACTTCAGTATGAAGTCCAGAGGGTGTAATCAAATTCTCCCCAAGCTTCATTTTGTCCAACTACAAAGGTGAATGAAATGAAGCTTCAAATACTAGACAAAGGACTTGACTCAAATAGAGAGGGGGGAAACTATTTCATTTTTTAACGAGCTTGACACATNACTATGCTTGTAATCTTTGTTTCATTTTTTAACAAGGTTGCTACAGAGATGCAAAAACTATCCTCACAACCTTTGTTTCATTTTTTAACGAGGTTGTCACAGAGACACAAAAACTATCCTTGAGGCTGGTGTCATTTTTTAATGAGCTTGAAATTAGAAAATCATACTCAAAGATGGTTTCATTTTTTAATGATCTTGAAATCATAAAACCATGCTCAAAACTCTCTTCTTGATCATGGATTCCAAGAGGATGATGTTCCGTAAGGAAACCATGTCAAAGGACAAAACTCGGCCATGGCCTTCAAGAGATCTTCACTTGACGGAAGAAACACACTCTGGAAGGAACATGTGTCGAGGGCCACGATAGGGGTAAGGAGTTCAAGCTCCAATATCCCTACCGAAGAGATCATCATGTCAACTACCGGATCCAAGTCATAAGAGATTGAGCGTACAGTGAGAGGCTCATCTTTATCGACAGTTGAAGGCATGGGAGACAACGCCACATAATTGACCTGTGGCAGGGGAGATATCGTCTGCATATAAAAAACATTTAGGGATGTCATCAAGTCAGGACCAACAAATTAAAGTTGATCAATAGTCACAATTCTTCCATCGTGAGGGAAAGATATCACACAAAAAAGAGTGGACATGATAGCTTTCATGGCATAGACATAATCTCACCCAAAGAATAAATCAAAATCCAAGGGGTCTTGGACTACCATGACATAAATAAATATAGTTTTCCCTTCCAAAGTTATAGGAAACTGAGGAAGGGTCCCTAAAGGTTGACTGGTTCTTCTGTTGAAAGCTAACAGATTATGGGTAATCGGCACAAGCTGAGGAAATCCTAAATCCTGCCAAGCAACAGAGGACAAAATACTAACAAAGGAACCTTCGTCTATCAGTGTCTAAGGAACGTCCCGACCACAAAATTGTATGGTAATATTGAAAGGAGTGTGAGAGGTAAGACGAGGTTCAGTTAGCACACCCCAATAAAAAAGGCTGAACTCATTACTTGGAGGGGGTTCCACGAGAGAGGAGGAATTCCCCCTAGCACGGTAGGTTCTGTATCAATAAGAAAAATGTGGGCAATATCAGGTTTATTCTCTAGCGAGAGAGTAGGATCAACCGATGATGAGATCAGATCAACCACTTGGGTTTCATTCTCCAAGGGAAGAATGGGGTTGACCGATGAAAATGGATCGACCGCTTGGATTTCACTCTCTAACGGGAGAGTGGGATCGACTGGCGATGGGATCAGATCGACCACTTTGTCAAATGGTTCAACTAAGTATGTGACCAAATTGACTACCTGATCAACCGGACTGGCCGACGAAGGGACCGGATTGATCATTCCATCAACTACAGGTGGGTCGAGAGTAAACTTCTGATAAGAAACTGGAAGTTGAGGTTGGGAAATAGTCATGTCTTCCAGTAATTTCGAGGCTTTGTCCATACGAGGGAAAAGGTGAGTTTGATGAATCCCTCCTCATAACATACACATGAACTTGACTATACTTTTATTCTTCCCAATGGTATCTTGAATAGTTGACAGGAGGTCGTCAACATGTTGTTCAGAGGCTGGTGACATGGGCTAGCGAGGGCGTGTGGACCATGCTTCTATAACCTTGGATAGACCAGGGAAATCCTTAATAAGATGGATACCCTTACAAATATTGCAAGGGTACTTGGGATTACAGGTTGTTTAGGTGATCTTGGCATCATCAACACTCCCAGTACGATTATCAGTAACTGGTGGTTTTCCAACATGTTTGGCAGTGGTTGGAATTTTGGACGCTTGCTTATTTTTCTTCTTCTTAATCTTCCTTTTCTTCTTCTTATTACTCATCGAGTTACTAGCTTTAGAGATTTCACTATGCGAAGAAGACGAAATGGAAGAAGACCTTGCAAGTGAATAAGGCGAAGAAGATCTTATTGGTGAAGAAGGCGAAGGATCAACATGAGGTTGATGCTATTGGGGTAAAAGTGCTTACAACTGAAGCACTAGCTGCATTTGAGATTACCTAAGTGGAAAACAACCATACTAGTAATCCAATTGTGAGACCTGGAAGGCTCAAAGTAGTGATGTGAGGAAGACCAACGTTTCCATAAGAAGGAAAAACAAAAGGTTCTCCTCAAAAAGGGGTTCCTTCATTGGTCGTTCCGGGAACTGACGCCATTAAATAAATATCCAACCTAGAGTCTGCTAGGGAAAACAAACAACACGTGCTAAAAATATAGGAAGCAAGAAAATAAACAAAACCTTCTCATAATGAACGTACTAGTTGGTTATGAAATCCAACGTCGCGAGGACAATGTAAGAAGGGGATGAGATAGAGCGGGTGGAAAATTTACGTTGACGACCTACTTAACGGACTTACACCCTGGTGCAATATCCCACACATAATCATGGGTATACCCTCCAAGGAGCCCGAGTGAGTTTGATCAATGTCAATTCTAGGTACCATGAAGACTTGCCCCTCCACAGTCACCTCATTTAAAGACCCTAAAGAGATAGGCCATTAAGGTTACCAATTACGACAATGATGCCTAGGGAAATAGTCGACAGTCCGATCCACGCGCAAATGAAGGGCATCTAAGCCCGAAATCAACTCGAGAAGATCCCCACGGGATTTTCTTCTCAACTGACCCCCAATAATACGTGAAATCTCTACACTACGACCAACAAAGAAGGGTGAGTAACTCTGCCAGTACTAATGCGACCTCATGATTGACCCTTGTGTTAGAAGGGCTTCCCAGGACAAAATGTAGAAAGTGGATTTCACCGCTCCCTAACGCAAGATTCTATGTTTTTTTTAGCTTTGGAAAGTTATCTTTCACACCTATTCCAAAGCCCTACAACTAATCTAATGTAGGTTTGCTACGAGAAAATATAAAAAATGTCTAATCAATTTTTATAAGCGCTTTATTTTAAGGTTGTTGTTTACTCAAGAGGAAAATGGCGTGGACTAAATGATGTTTTGACTGACTCTAAACAATGCAAATAAATGAGAATGAAAATATTTCACTTCGATGAAAGCTATATTACGAGAAGGAGAAAATGTTTATCATTCCCATATGCACAATGTCCCAAAATTTTATTAAACTCATCAATATCAAGATCTTCAATAAATGAGCCAAAGAGACTGCACACCAATACACGATGCCAAGATAGCCCCCAATCTAATGCAAAGAAAAAAATTAAAAACTTTTGTTTCAAAGATAGCTAAAAGCATATTCAAAGCTGTCAAGCAGACTGTAATCAGACTCAACAAATTACCCCAAACACTTATCACAGATATGGGCATGGAAAACCACCAAAAAAAAAAAAAACACACAATCGTCGCAGGCTATCAGACTAACACAGTGCAGTGATCCTTGATCGTCGCAGGTAACTGAAGACCACAGTGCGACGATGTCACAATGTCTCTCAAAGTAGGAGTGCATCGATGCTAAATCGTCGTACTATCCCTCAAAGCAGGGTGTGACGATCAAAGTAAAAATGGAAAAAATAAAAACTAATAAGTAAGAAGGTTTTTCCAGTGAAGTTTAATAGTTAGAGAGTCAATCAAGATCTCCCAATGACTCAGAAAATAGAACCCACACAATCAAAGAAAGAAATAAAGACAAACTAAGAAAACAATTTGTTACCCATTATGGTTTCCAATTTTGTTATCGGACAAATAGGTAAGTGCGGACACAAACTAATCTCCCTAGTTTCACCCCAAAACTAGAACAAAACAAGATAGAATATAAAACTTCCCCTAAGTTTTAATCATCAAGCATACTAACTATCAAGAGATAAATGACATACCTTTTAAATTTCGTTTGTCCTCGCTAGTGTCATCCTCGCTCCATTTCAAGGCTTATGGGATGTTGAACCTGTAAAAAGACACAAGCCAACGAAGTGAAAGCAACAACGTATACTCAACAAAACCTATGTATGTGATCAAGGAGTCATACAATAAAATAAGACCAATTTTATGGGAAAGAAATATATTGTTGTATTAGAAATATGAAAAGGAGAATGCAATCGATGCCTTGATGTTGTAAGGTCCCTTCCAACAGTCCCTTAATTCCCACACACTTCTTTCTCCACAGATTCTGAGACCAATAATCTATCTTGACAAAGCAAATCCCAAAGCTACCAAAAATTACTCAACCTCACACCAAAATCTAGCCAACTCAATCCAACTTTTCCCATGAGAAATCCTCTCCTTTTATAGGATTAAAAGGATAGGGTGAGGAGGTTAGGATGATCCCATGAGATCAGGTACGTGACTCAGATTCAAACCAATCGGAGGCCACATCACCCTCGAAGCTTCTATTATAGAACTTTCAAGAAATTCCCCTTTTTCCTTCGTACGAAAATCGTCGCACCCTTAACATTGAAAAAACTGTGACAACGTCGCAGGACAATATGGTGCAACCTACAACGATCCTATATCGTCTCACCCTTAACACTAAGCAAGGTGCACCGATCCCTTTTCATATTTTTTTTTACAAAGGAAAAGTATAATTTCATCTAACTAGAAAAATGTATCTTCATTCTTCTTCAAGGATTAAGGCCATTGATCCTTCTAAAGACAATGGATAGGTTTACATCATTAATGGTCATAGGGGTGAGGAAAATAATGTGTAACAAGTACAGATGTTGACTCATCCCCTACTGACTGGGTTAGGTTTTCAAAACTTTGACTGTGAATATCTTTCGATCTGTAACTCCATTTGACGAGTCATTTACATCGTTGGAAAGCTTGAGACATGCTCTTTGCAATGATTCCATTTTCACTGAGTTTTGAGGACTTTTATTTTTTTCCCTTTCTTTGTCTGTTGAGGCCATTCTGAGCTTCCTGAGTTGCTTCTGTGAGTTCTGATTTGTCCTTAATATTCTCTAGATCCTTTTTGGATCACACCTTCCCAATGAGAGATTTTTGGACAACCAAAATTTTTCATCAATCAACAGATAAGTGAGGGAAGAGTTCCCTCACCTTGTCCTTCTCAATCCACTTTTCCTTGCTTTGATATGTCCCCTTTAAGCCTACTCGAAGATAATCAACATCACCCATGCGTGAAGTCCTCGTCTTTTTGTCCAAGATGATATCTTCCTTTAACTCATCCAAGTACTCGAGAGAAAATTCATCAACTGAAGGTATTGAAACTTCCTCATCCTAATCCATGATCATGGGAGGCTCAAAAATTTTCAAGTTCTCTACATTTACAACTAAGTAAATCTTCATATAAGGTGGAAGATCCAGACGAAAATCATTCGTACCACTTTTCTCCAAAATAGTGAAGTCTCCATAACGAATGGGCTTGAGTTTCTTGCCTTCACCCTTCAATCTTTCCTTGTTGATGTGAAGCCATACCTAGTCTCCAACCTGGAACTGATGATTAACCCTGTGTTTGTCGTGTCAAGCTTTATATTGTTCTTGAATTTTCTCCAAATGTTCCCGAACTGCTTGGTGTACATGTTGGATCCTCTGGATGAACTTGCGGGCTCTGTCTTCATTTCTTTCTTCATTTGAATCGTCATCTCTCCCATACATCAAGTCCAAAGGCATGTTAGGTAGGTACCCAAAACATGTCTCAAAAGGAAAACACTAAGTGGAGGAATGTAAGGCTCAACCGTAAGCATGTTTTTCATAGGGTATCTGTTCATCCCATACTTTGGGATGTTTGTTGCAGTAGCCTCGAAGCAAAAGTACCATTGTCCAGTTTATAACATTTGTCTGTCCTCGTTATATGGATGGAAAGAAGTGCTCCTCTTCAACTTGGCATCCATCATTCTCCACAATCTTGTCCAAAAATCCCCAAGGAATTGAGTATCTCGATCCTAGATAATGGATGTGGGTAATCCAAAGTGAACCCAAACATACTGAAAGAAGAGATTATCAATATTCTCGGCAGTGATTTGTTTTTTACATGGCATTAAGATACACATCTTGTTTAACCTATTCACTAAAACATACAAATAGTCATGACCCCCTTTCGACATTGTTAAACCCCCTACAAAATCCATGGAGATACTTTTCCATGGATGGGATGGAACATGTAGTGGTGAGTATATCGCCAGTTTTCTATTAGTGGGCTTACAAGTAGAACACATCACACACCCTTTTACATATTCAATTACAATTTCTTTCATTTGAAGCCAGTAACAAAACCTTTTCAAATGAGGCATAGTTTTTCCTACCCCAAAATTCCCAAACACAAGAGAAGTGTGAGCTTCTCATATTGCATGGACTCATTCACTTGTAGGAATACATAGCTTTCCAAGATGGTATAGTAGTTTTCCCTGCAAACAATAACTCTCTACATGTGCACCATGGGTTAACTTCTCATATACTTCTTTAAAATTTTCATCAATAGAATATTGTTCCACATAGCTATCATGAGATAAATAAGTATTCTTCAAAATAATAGAAGAAACAATAGGAGGTATAGAAAGCATATTAGCTACCTTGTTATTTGTACCCTTTTTGTACTTGATTACCAAATGAAATTGTTGTAGGAAATCCATCCATTTGTAATGTTGAGATTGTTGCAGTTTGGTTTGTGCTTGGAGATACTGCAAGGGTTGGTGAACTGTATGTATTATTGTTTCCTTCCCTAACAAGTAGTGCTTCCATTTCTTTACGCTTTGAACTAATGCATACAACTCTTTATCATATGTAAGATAGTTAACAACACCTTGGTTAAAAGTTTCGGAGTGGTAACAGATAGGCTTACGATATTGCATCAATATTGCACCCATGGCGTATCCACTGGCATATGTCTTGATCTCAAAGGGTTGTTGAACATTTGACAGTTCTAATACTGGTGTGGTACTAATATTTTCCTTCAAAGCGTCAAAAGATTTGTGTTGCTTTCCTCCCCACTGAAAAGTGTTCTTCACACTGGTTAAGGCATGCAAAGGAGAGGATATAAAGGATAAGTTTGAAATGAACCTCCTTCAATACTGGACTGCACCTAAGAAGTTTTGTATCTCGGTTACACTTTTGGGCTCAGGCCAATTTACAATTACATCAATCTTGGAAGGATCAATTTTTAATTGTCCTCTTTCTACAATATGACCTAAGTACACAAGTGCAGTCTTACCAAATTCACATTTGGACAATTTTACATACAACTTGTCCCTTTGAAAAGTATCTAATACTTTTTTTACATGCTTCACATGTTCATCTCAAGTCCCGCCAAAAGTAAGAATGTCGTCTAAATATACAATCACAAAATCATCTAGGAAAGGACTAAATACATCATTCACCACACACATGAAAGTTGTTCGTGCATTGCAATGCCCAAACGACATAACTAACCACTCAAACAATCCATGTTTGGTTTTAAAGGAATTCTTCCATGCATCCTATTCTGCAACCCTGATCTGATGGTATCCACTACACAAATCCAACTTAGTGAAATAAACAACATTCTTTAACTGATCAAGTAAATCATC
Source organism: Picea sitchensis (assembly GCA_010110895.2). Taxonomy (NCBI): domain Eukaryota; kingdom Viridiplantae; phylum Streptophyta; class Pinopsida; order Pinales; family Pinaceae; genus Picea; species Picea sitchensis. The sequence goes on along the minus strand of SNQJ01S0050099.1, from coordinate 38,059 downwards.
TATATGAGGAAGAGGGTATCGATTTTTCACCGTGATTTTATTTAAGGCTCGGTAATCAACACACATTATCCATGTTCCATATTTCTTTTGCACCATCATGATCGAAGAACCACAAGGAGATGAGTTGGGCCTGATGACCCCTTGATCCAATAATCCTTGTACCTTCTTCTTGATCTCTGTCATCTCTACAACTGACATCCTGTACATGCCCACATTAGGAAGAGGAGAATCTTGTTGAAGATGTATTTCATGTTGGATTTTGTTCGCAAATGTTTACCAAGTAGCGTATGCTTGTCATTGATGGCAGATACAGCAGTGAAGATGTTAGGATAAGAAGGATAAAAATCCCTTGGGGAGTCAGACGTGAAAGCTCAGGAGGAACAGCGTTGAAGAAAACGCGTGCAGCAAAGGCAAAGCTCAAGATACGGGAGTTCGCAGAGGAGAAGGAAGACAGAGATCCACAGTCGTTGGATCTCATTCAGAAAACCCGTCCGTCGTCAGATCGGACAGGAGCTGTACGAGGTTTACCATCGGGAAACGCCA
>SNQJ01S0050099.1:19803-37506 GCA_010110895.2 Picea sitchensis | reverse complement strand
AAAGCGTCAGATGTTCTGACATCTTTCTCCCTTACGACCATGAGTACATATCTATTATTAGTGTTTATGAGTCTCTTATTTTGACTTTCACTAACAAGTGTTGTGTTTACCCTCATGTTGTGAGCTCTAACAATATATTCCACTCCCCACTTAGTAAGGTGGTATTTGTTCTCGTGAAGAAAGAAGACTATTTTTCTATCATAAATATAAGGACTCCCCAACACTATGCCACATATATCAAGTGATACAACATCCAAATCCACTTCATCAATCAACTTTGAAGCAATAGAAAATCTAACCCTACATTTTTTGGTGACATTAAGTTTTTCTTTATCACATACCCAACCAAGAGGATAAGGCTTTGGATGTGGTTTCGTTTCAAGACCCATATTTTGACAAGTGCTTCAGATATCAAGTTTACGTGGGAACCCGGATCAAACAATGTATCTATCTAAGTGTGTTTAGATACAACTCTTTTGTGAAATAATGCATTCCTCTTTCATTCATCATCATGAGATTCATTATTGGAATTTGAACTATCATGAAGGGAATGTTTACCTTGTACTCCAACCGTTGTGATATTTCCTTCGTCTCATGAATCGAAACCAAGATCTTGTTGCACTGTAGAAACATTTTTTGTCTTCCCCTTTCCACTGAACTATTTCGGTCTCTTCTCCTGATGTATTTTCCAACAGTGTTCATCATCATGACCACTTTTCTTGCAATGAGTGCAAGATGGATTTCCTTCTTCTCTCTTTACTGTGGTGGTCTTCTTCTTCTTCCTTTTAAACTTCTTAAATGACTTATGTGGGAGATTGGAAGGTTTGTTTGTGGGATCTTCTTGAACATGCTTTCCCTTGTTCTCAAGGTGAGTGTCTTGCACACAAACTTCGTCAAGACTGGTGGGGTTAAACAATAGCAAAGTATGACGAATATAACTGTGAAGTGCGCCAATATACTTCATTAAAGTTTCATAAGAATCCAAAGGAATGTTTAATCGAAGAGATTTCTTCCTGAACTCTTCTGTGAAACTTTGTATAGTTTGACCTTTACTTTGTCTTAAAGTTTTCCATTCCATCATTGTTTTATGTAAATAACCCAATGGATAAAATTCCTTCCTTATCACTGATTTAAATTCCGACCACAAGGAAACAATATTACCACACTTACTTTTGTCCTGAAGTTTGCTCTCCCACTATACGAGAGCGGTGCCTTCCAACCGAAGAGAAGCCAGTTTCACTTTAACTTCCTCTTCATCAATATGTTAAACACGGCAATATACTTCAACCAATCAGATCCAATTATCTAGCTTTTCAATATTAGCATCTCCATTAAACATAGGTAAAGCAAATTTTACATCAAGCTTTAATAATGGTTTCTTAAAAGAGGCTTTATGGCTAGAATGATGAGAATGATGAGAATGCTCAGAGGAAGAAGAACTAGAACTTGATGGTGAATATGGAGGCTTGGGAGGGTCTCCTCCAACCCCTTGCTTTACCGAAGCATTATCATCAGCTTGTGCTTCATTTTTCTTCCCTTTCTTCTTCATCCTCTTCTCGTAGTCTCCATACATTCATTCGACCATTTCTAACATGCGATAAAAGACCATATGGAAGTTTTTCTCCTGTTCATCATGCTTGTCCTCTTCTTCCATTTTCTTCCTTCGGGATGCACGGCCAACTTATGGATTGAAATTTTTAAGAGTTCCTTCACCCTATTTATGCTTGGCCCTAATAATCATTCACACTCAACAATTCGCGTCAAAGATGATTGCTCTGATACCAACATGATCTAGGATCTTTTCATCGAAGTGACTTATAAAGAATTGTATTAAATGAGAATAAATTAAAGTGCACCATTAAATAAGGAAAAGCTCAATAATGAAGAGCCATAAGCATCAAATTTGAACACAAAAAATTGAGAGCGGAGTTCGTCCCTGGTGGACTACGTCTTCGGGTCTTGCTCTCAAATGGGTAGTCCTTTTTATTAACTCAACAAAAGAATTTGGAAAAATACATAAGTATACCTCATTCCGGAATCAAGTTGTAGAATATTTGATCAGATCATAAAAAAGACAACACCATTGAATTTGTGGCATCGAATTACCCAAAAATGACTATCTCCATGTCTCAATCTGACTCTGGCACTCCTAGGTCCAAGAGAAACGTTGTCTCAGTTTCCATGCCCTGTAACATGCAATTAATTCCAAAAACTACCTCATAAAACGTGTTTGGTCGTACCGTCATGCGCCTCCCCCTGCACTACATGAATTTCAATTTTTAAATAAAAATTCAAGATTTGTAAACAACGAAGGTTGTTTGGCCTAGTGGTTGGCAAAGCATTTCTTAAGGCATATATAGTGGGGGAGGTCTCAGGGTCAATCTTGCGGGCCTCCTCTTTTAGGTGTTGGTTATAACGTATGTGCATATATATACATAGTGGTTCCACCAACTTGGAGGTAGTTTGGATATGTATGTTGGGTCGCAAGATCTGGCGGGGTTCCACTAGATTTGGCGGACTCGCCATAATGTTTTTTTATTTTTGGAATTTTGTTATCGGGCCCTCATTGCGCCTTTTCCCACTGCAACGTGGCAGCCCATGACCGAGCCATGTGGCAGCCAACCATTGGAACATGTCAACCAACTGTACATTCATCTACCACATCACTGTATGGTCTGCCATGTGGTTGTACAGACTGCCATGTGGCACATTTTTACTGGTCCACGAAATGACCCAAAAATGCCAAAAATGAGTGACATGAGGAAGCCTCTAGTGTTGCCACGTCACCATATTGATGTCATGATGACATCAACATGACACGTGTCACCTCCTATGTGTTCCACATACATTGTACGGATGCTGACATCATTTGTACTAATTTTGACGTCATCAGTACAGATGCTAACTCATCCCTTGCTGACTGGGCTAGGTTGACCAAACTTTGACCATGAATATATTTCGATCTGTAACACTATTTGACGAGTTGTTTATGTCATTGGAAATCTTGTGATCTTCTCTTCACAATGATTCCATTTTCTCTGAGTTTTGAGGACTTTGAATTTTTTCCCTTTCTCTATCTGCTAAGGCCATTCTAAGCTTCTTGAGTTGCTTCTGTGAGTTCTGAGTTGTCCTTAATTTTCTCTGGATCCTTTTTGGGTCACCGCATGAAAATAAACAACACACCTCCCTCTCAATGAGGTTGGACATTCTGCATCACACAAATATTGTCTTTGGAGCACCTTGAGTCTTTTTCACTCCTAGTCAAATCAACATTACTAATAGGAGAAATATTGCACCTGAGCCATTCACCACTAGCCAAGTCAACATGCCTAATCCTATGAGTGATTGTATCATTCTCATTTGGTCAAATTAGCATGACCAATCTGGGAGAATGTCTACCCGATGCTACTCATCTTTCCATTGCCTTGGAAAAAATCTTGGTGAGAATGTTCACAATTTATGTACTGGAGCTTCACTACTCCCTTTTGTATCATGTCTCGGATGAAGTCCTGTAAGAAAATTTCGATTCCAGACTGCTTCACAACTTGCAATACTAGTTGTTTTATACTCTTCCTCCATTGTATTGAGTGCCACTGACTTTTGCTTCCTACTCAACCATGATATCACATTGATCTGAAAGGTCCACATACCAGCCCTTCGAACTGACTTCCTTCTTTGTCACTGAAACAAGGGAATCCTCCCAGGAGGTCTCATATCTCCTCAAATCCTCTAAAGTTTTGATATAGCCTCCTTTTTTTCAGTCCCGGAGGACGTCTCTCCCATCTAATTATGAATATGAGGAGGAATAATTTATAAATGAAAGTATCTAAGCAATTGTCTCTCTCTAAGATCATACTCACTCTGAATCTGCATGATCCCTCTGAATATTGACTCCCTCTGAAGCTATATAATCTTCGGAGCCATCTTCTCCCTCAACATGTGTTGACCTCCTCTTCTCCTTCATTACATGGATGTGCACAACTCTATGTTTGGATATTCTACTTCATGTCTTAGCTAGAGACCATATAAATTGTTGCCTCCTGCAACCGTCATTATAGATACCTCTCATAGTTATTACCTATGACCTTCCCAGAACAATAAACAAGGAAAAAAACATCTCCATGGTAACCTCCATGGAATTTACAAGATAACCTGCCTGAGGCAGGGTCAACAACCAAGAACATCTCCTAGAGGAGATCAATTTATCTTGTAAACTAGTGAATTATTAATATGAGCATTCATTTAATGGTAATCATACCAACAATAATCAATTGTTTACTAAACTAGCAATAGTGATAGCAATAATATAATTTAAATATTGCAACACTTACTTAAACTGCAACAGTATAAAAATATCAAACCTAATATGCAAACTTGGAGTTTAGTTGTTGTTGACCCACTTATAGTTTCCTTGGTCATGTGCTTGGTATCACTACTGGCTAAAGGACATACTCTTCATCCTTTGACTTATTCTCTTCAACATATTCTATATATGCATGGTACTTCTTCTTTCCCTTTTCATGTTTAAGAGGACATTGTGTGGCATAATGTCCCATCTCCTTGCAGATGTAGCATCTAATATTTGAAGCATCCTTCCTGTGGTGTAGTTTCTTGGGATTATTCGAGCTAGCTTTTTCCTTTTCCTTTCTCTTCTTCACTTGGGAAGAAATTTTTTGATTTTCATCATCATTATTCTTCTTTGAATTGGATATCAACCTAGATTCCTCTTGGGTGCAGTCTGCCCATAGCTTGTTGAACTTGGGCAATTTTCTTTTGGCACAAATCCCTTGAAAAAATGGATCCCAAGAGGAGGGAAATCCATTGAGTGTAGTATTCACGAGTTCAATCTCTTCTACTATATTTCCAATTGTTGCTAATTGGTCCTTGATCTGCAAGACCATCATGAAATAGTTGGTTATTGTTTATGGCTTGTTCATCGTCACATTTCTAAGTTGATGCCTTAGAGAAATCTTTCGACTGGTATTTGTACTTTCATAAAGCATGGTTTTACCACAGGGGTAGACCCAGGGTTCAACGCTACAACAGTGCACCAACAAAACCCTAACTACCGACCCTTTTGGCAACACCTATGAAGCAGATGAAGTCTCACCTGAGGTAGAGGCAGGGGTGGTTGCAAGACTCAGGTGTCTGCAACCTTAGCTGAGACACAGATCTATGATTATAACACTTAGAAATTACCTAGCATAGATTATTCATCAATATTCAACCCTTATGATACTTTGTAGATAGCACAGAGCATCGCAGTATGTACTTAGATCTAAGATAATTCATCACTTAGCCACAACAAGATAGATTAGATTCGGCAGATCAAGCACTAAGAATCTTACATACCAGATCTAACATTCATTCATATCTCAGAAGCATAAAGCATAAATAGATCTATCTAAACACATCAAAGCAATTAGAAAAGGAAGAGACAAACACATCAGGTCGAGGCATAGAGCACAACACACAGATTTATTGTGGTTCACCCCTACCCTGGGGCTACGTCCACAAAGTCTTCCTCTTTATTAGCTTCAGTTAATCAAGTTACAACACAGAACCATCCAAATCCCTCTTCGCATAAGACAGAAGATCTGTGCAACTCATTAGATCCTTCTTCCTTGTGTTACAACACTTAGCTTCCTATATCAACCTCACAGTAACTTGCACTTAGCCTTGCAAACCTTACATAGTTCGCACATAGCACTTATTCAACATCACATAGATGCACTACCAATTTCACTAAGCAATCACACCTACTTCACATCTACTTCACATCTATTTATACATACAAAAGTGGGCCTAAGCACAGGTAAACCCACGGGCCGACATCCCTTTCCGATTACATTATCCCCAAAACCCCAAAAAGGACCCAAACAGAGGTCTAGCTTCCACTATTTCCACTTCGCGTTGCGCTCCATCTTTGACAAGCTGTTGAAGTCCCAAAAACGGTCAAATATGACCAAGTGTTCCTCAAAACTTGGTCAGGGCCAACAGGCCCCCAACACTCACCTGTGACTCATCCCGAGTCACTCAGGTCTGGGTAACTTTGCCTCAAAGGTCTCGAGCTTGGCTCGAGCTGCTTCGACTTGTCTCTGTGCTACTACTTCTTGCTCATCGAATTCCTGAACAACCACTTTGTTGATAGGTCCTTCCAATTGTTGCTCAACTGTAACAACTACTTGTTCTAGTAATGTTCCTTGGCCTTCAATTTCTTCAAACAGTAGGTAGGCCGCCTCCTGGCTCGGTTGGAGTTTTTGGGTGACTTCCATCACTCTATTATGCGTGGTAAGAACAATTTGTTGGGTAGTGCATTGTTCCTGGGATCTCTTCATCCTCTCAATGGGTGACAGGAGCGTGAGCTGCGCCTGTACTGTATCTGCGTGCTGTTTTTCTTCCTGGAGTTGGGACTCCAGTTTCTTCAAATCTGGGTCTTCAGATAGTTGTTCATATATCTACGTGTTTCTGCTACTTAGTTGTTTACATTCTGCAACAAGTGTTTTAATCCTCTCGACTGCACTCTGAGCATTCAATTCTCGCTGGTCGCGCACTTCTTGTGGAGTCCGTGGTATGGTCTGAATCTCTAATTCCAAAACCCTTTCTTGAAGTTATTGAATAAATTCAGCCAGCTTCATCACTTGGCGCTCTATGGGATCTTTGGCCTTCTGCTCTAAGTCGGTCACAGAGAGAAATGCTTTGTTGATTGCTTCTTCAATTCCTATCTGCTTTGCAAGCAACTGCTCTTTCTCTTTTTGGATCTTCGCTCTGTCTTCTTCAATTTTTTCTTGGAGAGCATTCTTCTCTTGTTGCATGGCTTGGCGCTGCTCAATAATTTCCTCCTGTGCTTTCTTTAGGGCCTGGGTGGCCTGTGCTTTTTCTTCCTGAGCATGTCGAAGGCGTACTTCGACTGTATCAACAATCTTGTGGAGATGAACTGATTCATCTCCTACTTTTGTTGTTCCTTCTGGCAGAGGTGCAGTAGAGATTACTCTTCTAGACTGGAGTGCTTGTTGTACTCCTTGGAGCACAATCTCAATTTGGCTATACATTTGTTCCTGCTTCGCCTCCTGCTTCTCTACGATTTCCTTCAAAGCATCATTGACCGCCGCAACAATGAAATCAAAGTCATCCAATGTGAGGGAAGTTCGCATCTTGGTTACAGGGGTTCTTGGTTTCTTTTTGGAGGAAGATTTCAGAGGTGAGACCTTCCTTTTCTTCGATGAGTCTTCTTCATCCCTAGGCGGTGGTACTTCGACTTTCTATTGTTCAGTTTTTGTACCTTCTTTGACATCACCTTCTTCATCTAGTGTAATGGAAAGCATCCTTACAAATAGGCTGTCAACATCCTGGACTTCTTCAATCGTCTTCGTCGTCTTTTCTTTCTTTGTCTTACTAGGCCCAGGTGTATCCTACGCAGTTTTGGGGCTGTTGATGTCAGATATTTCTGCGGGGTCTGCTGAAACAAGGAGGTCCATCGACCATTCCTTAGTGATATATTCCAGGTCTTCTTCTGTCAGCTTATAATAGGACTGAAGTTGTTCCTGGTGCTCATCAGCGTGTTGGGTTAGGTATATAAAGTGGCGGTCCACGCTGAAATTTATCAGTGGTTGGAATCTCTGTAAAGTGTTCGGGGTTATGCGAGGTTCACTCCTTATGGTTGCTTTCAATTGGATATAGTACGCATGGAAAATGGAATTTGATTTCCATTGCTTGTTCATGTCGTTCGAGTACCATAATGTACTGAACTTTGCGGCCAGTGGCTCAAAGGGGTCAATGTTCGGGAAGGTTACACCTTCCGGTAGCTCCCATGCAACAAAAGTGATCAGTATCAGGAGCCAGCTAAAATGGAATTCATGCCCCTGATCCTGGGCTTCTCTGCAGTCAATCTCTAGTTGATTCAGTAGGTACTTTGCCCAATTCATCTATAGTCCCTCTGCGCACTTTCCTGCGAGGTCAACTAGAAAGCCAGATACTTGTGTTGGTCAATTCTTGCGTACCAACTTCCCTGTGATCAGTTGGCATGCGAGGCGCACTGCACCACTTTCAATAGAAGCTACCTTGTAGCCTCTCGTGTCTTTCTCAACATCGCCATAGGCTTCTTTGATCTTCTGCGCAAGAGCGCGGTCTGCGTTCTTTCCAAGATAGTACTCATGGGGGTGAGAGCCCTGCATGCTAAGCTTGGGGATCCTATTGATCAGCATCGGATCAACAGTTATGCGATGATCTAACCATAGGTATCCTCCATGGTAACTTTCTAGCAGCAATTTTACACAAGCATTCACATCCTGGTGTTTGTCGAAGTGCGGTATTTTCATAACGTTGAGAAAAGTAGACTACGCGAGGTTCATCATCCATTGTTGAGGGATGAGCTTCGAATTCTTTCCCTTAGTTCTCATCAAGTACTTATACGGGGCAAGAATGTTGTAAAATTTATGGTCCCCCAAGTTGAAGTCGCAAAACTTCAACGTTGTAACCTTGTCTTGATCTGCGTGGTAGGTGCGTACTACTTTCGGTAGATATGCAGTGACTAGGGTGTATTCAAAGTCTCTAGGGACATTGTCCCTGTTAATCTCACCACTCAGAGGGGGTATGTAAGCTGGTAGGATGGATGGCACTAACTTCGCGTTGGCTATGTCATCCTTATGCTTAGTTCTTCTCTCTGTGTTGGCTCGAGATGTTCCTGTTCGAGCGGTCGACGGGGAGGCTTTCACTCCTCTCGTCGATGATGCTTGGACTCCATTGTACATTCTTCTTTCTGACATGGCTCTCTCAATCATTAATTGAGAAGGACCTCTGTGATGGATTCCTCAAGTGTGGTGAGCTCGTCGGACATACGCACTCGAGAAAAATAATCGGGGTCGCGATGATCTCAAAATGCTTCACTAGGATGAACAATCTACTTGCAATGATCACTGTAGACAATCACTAGTTCTGCGAGCTTCGACTTTTCAGTTGGCAAAAATGTTCTTCGGGCACGGTGCGACGAGCTAAATAGGAAATTCGTCAACGGTTTGCTTGCAATGGGTATGAAGCTTCCATGAACGTTGATCCATCCATTATGGGGTGGTCCAATTGTCTAGCAGTGATCCTTTAATTCTTTTGTGTCCATTCGGGGTGGAAGTCGAATGGTTATATTGGTCCAACGACTATATTGCTTTGCCACGGTGAAGTGTCATATGTTGTTGTTCTGGTATCCCGACGAAGCTCAATTCCTGTGTTTTTTCCTTCTGTGAAGTTTCCTATGGAATATTCTGTAACTTTTCGATCTTGGCTCTCTTCTTACTTATCTTCCTAGCCTTCTTCTCAGTGAGCTTCATCTCGGTCATCCTTTTTCCATTCTTATTCTTATCTTCTCTCGACATAGTCACTTCACGATGTTGAGATTCTTTCTTCAGATCCGAGGGTAATACTCCTTCATCATATGGATTAGGTAGTTCGGTCTTATGTGGTTCCTCTAATGCTCTTATATCTTCGACATCCAAGTCCCTGGTGTTCAATAGCTTAGATGTGTTCTCTTGTTCTTCCATCAAGTAGGTAATCCTTCTAGTCATAAATTCCATGAGTTCTTACTTCTTCTGTTCTAGGGCTTCCTTTTCTTCTTTTCTACGGATCTGGTCTTTTTCAATCCAGATCTTGCCTAACAAAGATGGAAATGGGGCATGGTCCTCAATAAATTTAATAACTTTGAATTCTTCCTCTGTCGAAGCTCCATGGGTACTCATATCTATCTAGGTAATCCTACCACATAGGGTTACCATTTTTCCTTTAAACAACCCTAATTTTCCTAGTGAAGGAACCATAGCAGGCCTTCTTAGGGTTTCCCAAGTACTTTATGTCATAATGTTCATCTGTGTTCCCTCATCCAGAGCACAGTCAATGTTGAAGTCTCCTATTCTTACTTCGATTTTCTCCTTTTCTTTGAAGATCTCTGTCAAACTGGCATCTTTATGTTCATCTAGGGTTTCTTTCATTTTCAGTAACATAATCTCTGATTCTTTCTGGGGTTCATCTATAATCTTAGTCTCTTGATCTCCTTCAGAGTTTGCTTGCTCCATATTCATCTTTTCAAGTCTAGCAATAATTCTAGGGCAATCTAGTACTTCATGGTCCATAGCCTTACAACAGAGGTAACTAGGGTTTCTCCCAGGGCATTCCTTAGCAAGATGTCATGGTCTTCTGCAACTGTAACAAATAGTTAATCCTCTCTTTCTCTTCAATGATCCCCAACTTTTCTTGACCTGCTTGCTAGGGTCATAATGCTAGCCTACAAAAATTTATTTCTATGATCCTGCATCCATTGGTTAGTCCAAAAATTCTTTCTATGCATAGGTATAACATATCTTTCATTATTCTTATCAGATCTATTCATATCAAACGTTCTTTCATCTAACAATGCCCTAGTTTTCAAGCTAGGACAAAATCTATCAAGCATACCTAAATCCATACTTTAGAAACAAAAATTTTCACTTCTTTTACTTCTACACAGCACAAAGCTTCCAGATATAACAACTTTTAACTATTCTTACCTTTATCAGAGCATAGATCTTACAGATCTTACTTCTTTTCTACAGATCTGACCTCTTTCTTTCAGAAATTTCCACTTTTACTTTTCTTAGAGCACAGAGCGTTCAGATATCGCTTCTTTTCTTCGGATCTGATCTTCCTCTCTTCATATCTGACCTCATTCCTGTCACAAAGCTTCATAGGTCGAGTAAAAAGCCACGCACTAGGGAAAAATATCTATGCATAGAGATTTCTTTTGCACAAAGTTTCTTCTTCCTCGGTTCCCAACAATCACAGTTTCAGGTCCCAGCAATGGAACCAGTTGTTGGCATAGGGGAAAACCCAGGGTTCAACGCTACAACAACGCACCAACAAAATCCTAACTATCGGCCCTTTCAGCAACACCTGCGAAGCAGATGAATTCTCACCCGAGGTAGAGGCAGGGGTGGTTGCAAGACTCAGGTGTCTGCAACCTTAGCTGGGACACACATTTGTGATTATAACACTTAGCAATCACCTAGAATAGATTATTCATCAATATTCAACCCTTATGATACTTCATAGATAGCACAGAGCATCACAGTATGTACTTATATCTAAGATAATTCAGCACTTAGCCACAACAAGATAGATTAGATTCGGTAGATCAAGCACTAAGCATCTTACATACCAGATCTAACATTCATTCATATCTCAGAAGAATAAAGCATAAATAGATTTATCTAAACACATCAAAGCACGTAGAAAAGGAAGAGACAAACACATCAGGTCGAGGCACAGAGCACAACACACAGATTTACCAAGGTTCACCCCCACCCTAGGGCTACGTCCACAAAGTCTTCTTCTTTATTAGCTTTAGTTAATCAGGTTACAGCATAGAACCATCCAAATCCCTCTTCGCATAGGACAGAAGATCTGTGCAGCTCGCTAGATCCTTCTTCCTTGCGTTACAGCACTTAGATTCCTATAGCAACCTCACAGTAACTTGCACTTAGCCTTGCAAGCCTTACACAGTTCTTGAACCCTTACACAGTCTTCCTTCGTGTTCTTGAACCCTATGGCCAACATGAATATGTCCAGATGAGACTCTTTTCCTACATTCTTGTCGGAAGGGATAAGTAGTTGTATGATAGTATTCTTCTAGGGAAATCACGAGTTGGGATCTTTTTCAAGAATGTTTTGCCAAAAGATTCAGAGAAAATAAAATAAAATTGTCAGTCACTTTATGATCAACTCTATAACTACAAAAGAAAGTCAGGAAAAAGCATAATGGACTTCAATGATAGTTTAAATACCCTCGTGAGGATTTTTCCTCAATATTTCAAGCCTTCTTATAGTACCATCCTCAATTCCTACATGTCAACCATGAAATATCCATGCAGAGTTCTAATTGGAAAGGGGCGCCCTACAACTTTACCTGAAGCCCAAGAAAGGGCATGTGAGATAGAGGAGAACATGACCTCTTCTCTCTGTCAATATGAGGAATTTATTCGGGAAATCATTCATATAAATCAAGTTGTTGACTTTTTCATACCGGACCCTGCCCACAATATTAGGACATACTTGCAAAGGGAATGAGAGGAGGTTGCTAAACAAGTTGTTGGCCGCATGATGAGTCTATTGGGGAAATATAAGGAACCAATATCTGAAAAATACCTCCCCCAATAAATGATATTTTGAAATTTGAAAGGAAACGAGTAGCAAGGCAAAATGAAGAAAAGTTTTTGTAACATATTAAACAAGTTCTAACAAATCCACGCAAAGATAAGGAAGTTGGTTCCATAAAAATGAGGAGAAATTTTTTTCCCAGACAAGACCAAAAAAGAAGACTTTATAAAAGATCACATAACCCATCAAGTTCTGGATTAGGGTATTAACATCTCCTTCATTTTGGAAAAATCCCTTTTTCTAGACGAAGAAAATAAGGAAGGATCTTGGGGCATAGACTTCAATGGTGCGTATTCAATCTTAGGCTCAGGCACATGAATAGTCTTGAGATCACCAGATAACGAGACTACCATGTTCTCATACAGTATTGACTTAAACTGCACAAACAACATCGCTGAGTATGAAGCCCTCATCTTGGGCATGAACCTTTCCATTGACATGAACATCAAGTCCCTGCATGTAAGAGGAGACTCAGACTTCATCATTTCACAGGTTAACAAGAAATTCACCGCTAAGAGCCCAAGGTTGAAACAGTACAGAGATGTTGTTTGGGATGCCATGAAGAAATTTGATATCTTTTCAATTGAATCCATCCATGGGGAAGAGAATCATTTGGCATACAACCTTGTCATTTCCGCATCTAATTTATAGATCTTCAAAGAGGTCGTTCTCTATAAAGTGGAAGTAAATTCCATGCCTTCACTACCTGATAAATTGGAACATTGGTAGTATTTTTATAATGAAAAACAGATTCTATGTTTTCTCCAGAATGAAAGTGAATTCTCGGAAGTTCGAATAAACTTGTTGGAAGAAAGGGAAAATATTGAGATCGTTGATTTACCTAATGAACCCTTACCTAAAGGAGGCATCCCCCTAGAGAGACTTTTTTTATCGAAATGACATGTATAATGGGAATCTGTCAAGCAAAATCAATGACTAGGTCATTGAATTCAATATTGGCACCGAGGAATCCCCAAAAATGGTCAATTTTGGAAGAGCAACAACACCCGATGAAAGGGATAAGTTGATTTCCATCATAATATAATTTAAGGATGTTTTATCTTGGTCTTACGAATATCTGAAGGCTTATCGAGAGGATTCCATACAACACGTATTCCCCTCAAGTAAGGAACAAAACCCTTCAGGTAGAATCTTAGGCAGATAAACTCAAAAGTTGCCCCACAAGTCCAAAAGGAGTTGCAAAAGATGGTTGAGGAAGGAACAATTGATCCTATCAGGTACTTGTCTTGGGTTTCTAATATGTTCATTTTCAAGAATAAGACTAGTGATATCAAGATATGTGTTGATTTTATAAATTTGAACAAGGCTTCACTTAAAGACAATTATCCTCTACCAAACATGGAATATCTTCTGCAAAGGGTCATTGGAGCAGAGATGATGTCCATGCTTGATGGTTTCTTAGGATATAACCAAGTGTTGGTAAAGGAGGATGACCAACTAAAAACTGCTTTCACCGCCCCTTGGGGGACCTGCAAGTATTTGTGAATGCCCTTTGGATTGACTAGAATAGGGGATACTTTCCAACATGCCATGGATTATGATTCTAGGGATTTGATCGAGAAACTTATAGAGATTTACCAGGATGATCTAACTGTTATCTCCAAGAAAAGGGATTAGCACATCCAACACTTAAGAATGATTTTCCAAAGGTGCAGAGAATATGGCATTTCTCTCAACCCTAAGAAATCAATCTTTGGTGTGGATAAAGGAAATTTATCGGGTCATATTATTTCTAAAGACGGAATCTCAATAGACCCCGCTAGGATTGAAACCATCAAAAATATCCCTCTCCCTAAAGACAAGAAATCCTTATAGTCCTTCTTTGGCCAAATCAACTTCATAAGGAGGTTCATTTCGAACTTTGTTGAAATTGTTAATCCCCTTAATAGATTGTTGAAGAAGGATGCCCATTTCGAATGGGATAATGAAGATAAGTTAGCTTTCCAATGTATCAAGGAAGCAATCACTATCGTGCCAGTCCTAGTTAGTTTAAATTTTGCTAAGGACTTCATCATATTCTCTTTCTCTTCAAAGGATACCATCGCAAGAGTTTTGTTGCAAAAAACTGATCAGGGGGATGAACAAATGATTTTTTTCATGAGAAGAAACCTTAGGGACTCATAGTTGAATTACACCATTACAGAAAAAAGGGACTACGCTCTTGTCAAGTCCCTCAAGAATTTTAGAACTTATTTGGGATACAACAAGATTAAAAAATCCATCCCTTACCCCACTGTAAAAGATGTTTTATCACAATAGGATTGTCTTAGATCAAGGGGAAAATGGGTTTCACATATATAGGAATACGATTTGGAGATTGAACCATCCAAGATAATCAAAGGCCAAGGGTTGGCTAAGATGTTGATACAAAGAAATCAAGAAGCCATCGAGATGGGAGAGAAGGAACGAATCAACTTTGTTGTAAGCGAAATTGAGAATGACGAGTGGTATTTAGATATCATTTATTACTTGGACAGCCTCACTTACATTGATCATTTGGTATATCATAAGAGGATATCCCTAAGGCTCAAAGCTATGAAGTATTTCTTGAAACAAGACGATCTCAGGTGGAGGAACCTTGATGGGGTGATCCTCGAGTGTGTGAATAAGGAAGAAGATGACAAGTTAGTTGTTGACCTTCATTCAAGGTATTGTGGAGGCCATTTTGTAGCTTGCACTACTGCCCATAATATATTAAGGGTGGGATATTATTGGCCCATTGTTTTCTCTGACATGCATCGGTATGTCATATCCTGTCAACCGTGTCATTTCTTTGTCGGGAAACAATATTTCTTTTGGAATGGAACTACACGGATACAACTTACTTATTCACTAGAGTGGGAAACATCCAACTCAATTTATGACTATTGTTTGTTGCACTCATGTTGTTACAATGGACAAGTTCAACTTCTCCATGCGAGCTTATATATAAATGGGATTTCTCTGGTTTTGCCACTACGGTTGGAATAGAGCCAGTAGAATTAGTTCTGGAATTAGATCTGGTACCAGTAGATCCAGCGGCATAGGTAGAAGAGAAAGTTGACCAAGCATAAGTAGAGCTAGCAGCATATCCAGTATTTTACCTTGTTTTGGGTTTATGCACATCCCTACTTGTTATATAGCTAGTTACATATCAAGATCCATACCCAGTTTACCCCAAACCAAAGAAATCATCACTAGTAGCATAGGTATAGAGTTGATTATGTTGACCTATAAGCAAAGGCATCATATGTATATGAGCCTCCCTTCCCTTCCCCTTAAGTCAGTCGTCATAGAAGCACCCTTTCAACAATGGGGACTGGATTTCATCGATGAGTTTAGGGACAACTCTAGTAATGGTTACCGATGGGTTTTGACCACCACTGACTACTTCACTAGATGGGTAGAAGCCATCCCAACAAAGAAAGCAACAGAACAGGTTGTGATGAAGTTCCTTGAGGAAAACATTATCACTATATTCGTCATTCCTACCAAGATAACCACAAATAATGCCAAATATTTTAGCTCGATGATGCTCAATGAGTTTTTTTTTAAGTATGGAATCATTTTTCACGCTCCTCAAATTATTATCCTCAAGGAAATAGATTAGCAGAAACCAGCAACAAAAACATCATGAATAGTGTAAAGAAAATTTTTGGGAAAAACAAGAAAAGTTGGGATAGCAAGATTAAGTATGTCTTGTGGGAAGATCACACAACTATTAAGGCCTCTATAGGGAAAACCCATTTCTATTAGTTTACGGATTAGAAGCATGCTTACTTACAAACCTCCAAATTCCAGCACTGTAAATAGCTCAACAATTTGCCACAGATAAAGAAGCATGGCAGGGGTGAAGTGACCAACTTATAGAATTGGATGAAACTCGAAGAATGGATTTTGATCAAATGGAAAAGAACCAAGAAAAGGTAAAAGGGACTTTTGATCGTAGAGCAAGGCAAATAGATTTCAAGAAGGGGTACCCGATCTTAATGTGGGATAAGAGGAGAGAAAAACCTAGACTGCACCAAAAGTTTGACATTTTGTGGTTGAGGCACTACAAGATAGAGGAAATATCTGGGGCATACTCTTTTATTTATCCACAACAGAAGGGAGTAAGATTCCATTATCGGTAAATGGATCCCTCCTCGAACATTATTTCCAAGGTGGCACTTGAATTCTTCAGGGCGCAGTTAAGTAGCTAGGCCATCTTTCTTTCATTGCATTTGCATCTTGATTTCTCATGGCAGCTTAGCTGCATTTCATATTTCATTTTTCTCTACTTGCATATTGCTTTCATCATTTTCCAATCATGAACCTTCTAGATGCTCGCCCAGGGATCCTGAGGACAATGAAATGTCTCTCGTAATAAAACTAATGGGATCCATGAAAAATGACTAATACAAAATTCCAACCAAGGTTGTAACATCCCCTAGCCCATTTGAGTGAAATTACGGTGCAGAATACTCTTAAAAAAATGTATTCTAACTAAATTAATTATTTTAGTGTTAGCCAATTTCTTGTATCTTACAACTATGAATTAAAATAGATTTAGCTATTGTATTTAACCATAAGTAGAAGCATCTACAAGATGCTAATAATAAACATGAATTGCAGCTAAACAACTCATTACAACAACATATGAACCATTCTCTTTTACACAGAGTTCATGCACAACAATTAAACACATAATTTAACACAACGGCGAGATAAAACACTTATATTTTCACAACAGTTTTGCAACCAACTGCTTGGGACGGACATTCCACACAACCATAGACTAATTATTCCAAATCTCAACATCCAGTCACACCCGAGCTGAGGCTATAAATCCACAAAAGAGGGTGGTCTCTCACAGTCCACTCATGGCTCATAAAACTCTCAACCCAACTAATATTTTCCTACATCCACCCCTATTTTCCACCAGCTCTCTTCCTCTTGACCTGTCCAACCCAAGGAATGTACTAGTTTAAGAGATCTCTTGGCATTGTATTGGCTATCTATATTAAGGAAGTTTTGTTGGATTTTCTTCCCCTAGAGGGTTTCCCAGGATAAATGTTGTGTCTCTTGTGATTGTGTATTTCTCAGTGATCATGGATTATGCTATTGTTATCTAATGAAATGCAAACATCTATAATAATGGCTTAAAAATTAACATGGTATCAGAGCCAAGCTGAAGGAAGCATCTTTCACAAGTGAAAAACGTCACTGTTGTCATACATGAAAATTAGGGCTTTTTTATGGTGAAGCTTTTCAGCCCCAAAACCATCTAGAAAAGTGTTCCCTCCTCTAAGGATCAGTTTGGCACTCTTAGCGCACATTTTCAGTGGCTAGATCTCTCGAAAAGTGAAACCCTAGTTTCACAAAGTACCAGAAGTACTAGAAAACCAGTGTACCAGAAGTACTAGAAGTACCAGAGTACCAGAGGTACCAGAAGCACCAGTCCAGAAATCCACAGATCAAATTTGGAGAAGAAAAAGTTGGATTTTCTCAGATCCAAACACACTCGGCTACTCACCTCAACCAAGCACA